>PVNU02002059.1:0-23187 GCA_003013855.2 Liriodendron chinense | reverse complement strand
AACGCCCCTAAAATTCGACACTCGAGTATATAACTCAAATCTCGAAATCAAGGGTGTTATGAATAAATCCTTCACAATCACAACTGATATTTTCTCTTCCATTCACATGGTACCGAATATATGGAATAAAAATAAACAAACTTTGAAAATTAAACTATAATCAACGAGTCTATGAAATTGTTCCAAACTGTCTAAACTAATGGCCATCTAATGGGCCTTATTACATCAATGCTTTCAAACCAAAAATCAAAATAACTATTCATAAAAATATCTTCTAGAGTATTCCCTCATCTGGAACACCGCTTCCTCGAAGTCTTCTAAATCATCACCTGTCACTACGGTTAATCGCATAACACTGCGTCAGCTATAAAAGCCGGTGAGCATTCTCATATAGTTTACACATTTGATTCGATGTAGAAAACTACTTGACCATTAAAGTACAAAACACAACAATTTCCAATAGTAATTTCATCAAATCAAAATCTCTTAAACATGCACGTGATGCATGGTATGCAAGTATGCTTTCAACAATCTCAGTACGGTTATCAGTAGAACATCCAGGGCCAGTTTATAGTCGGGCCTACACTTTCACAATTACAGAGTTGGTCTCTTGTACACACCAGGGAACTCACCCAACCTGTTAAAATCATCTGATATCCACCGGGTACGCTAGTATGGTATCTTGCACACACCAGGGAGCTCAACCAACCCGTCCACAATCGATGGACTATCAGAAGGGTATATTGCACACACAGGGCGCTCAACCAGGGACTGTTGCACACACTTGGGTGCTCACCCAAACAATCATCAATGGGCCTATTGCACACACCAGGGTGCTCACCCTACGGTAACAACTGGAGTTCTCAAGTCGTGCTATGCATGAACAAAATCAACACTCCAAAACATCTTTCCAAGATAATTTAAAATTAAGCTCACACATGTACCACTTTAATCGGGTATCAGCTTCACAAAACAAAGAAAAAAAAATACAAAAGAGGATAATTCATAAACATAACTTATAAACATAATTTATAAGCAGATATAATTGATATAACTCAATTATTCACAAATCTAACCAAACAAAATCAAGTTTAAACATCTAAAACGAAAAATTTTAAATTACATATAACCAAAATTTAAGAAAAAACTAGAACTACATGAAAAAAAATATGAGAAGGACTCACTCTTTTTTTTTCTTTCTTTCCTTCTTCTTTCTCTTCTTCTCCTTCTTCTTCTTCTTCTTCTACCTGCTGCTGCTGGAAAATTGCTCCAGCAGTGGAAGGGCCACCAGCAATCGTAGCTTAGAGCCTACGATCACTCTCTCTCTCTCTCTCTTTCTCTCTCTGTCTAACGTCTCTCTCTCTCTCTCTCTCCTCTTTCTCACGGCTCTCTCTCTCTCTCTCTCTCTCTCTCTCTCTCTCTTTCTCTCTCTCTCTCTGTCTCTCTCTTTTCCTCTCTGACGTTTCTTTTTAGAGAAGGCGCTGCCAAGAGCAGCTCTTATAGTACGGACGGGTTGCGGTTAGTTTGAATCCAAGTTGGATTCGAATTCTAATACTTGCAAGTTAAGCCACTTATGACACGTTAGAAACCTAGGTGGGGCCCACGCAAACAGTCCCTTCGAATTTCGGAAGCCCATGCGAAGAATCGGCTCCGATCTTGCGCGTTTTACTTCGATTAGTTCTAGGCTCTAACGGATTTTGCGGCCCATTCCAATCGCTGATTACAAAGCTACCTCCTTCCCTTAGTAGTCCTAAGGCAGATCTACAAAATGGATGGAGTGGATTTTCTAATGGGGTCCACCTTGACGGACGGTCTGGCCCGACCAGCGAACAGCGGACGCTGCTGTTGCAGCGTCCGGGCGAAGAAGAAGACGTGCTTCTTCGGTCGCGCACGCGGTCAACGCGCGTTGACCGCGGCCAAATCGTGCACGCGATGCACGTGTGTTATACTATGATGTGTATGACAAATCTGCTCCGACCATCATGTAGGCCACATGATTCTAGGATGTGACACAAAATTTGGTGCAGTTCCGAGTTTAGATGGCCCACTTACGGCCCGTTTTCTGATTAGGGTACTTGTAGGATGATCGGAGGGCTGAAATTTGACGTGTATGGTTAGATTAGGTCTCTAAACTATTATATGAAGTTTTACATGAAACGGATCGTCAGAAACTGGTATACTTAAAGTCATCCATATGGATTAAGTTTAATCAATGATATTTTTTTTTTGTATTTATGGTGAGTTTTGATAAACCTACCATTTCTACACTGATCTAGGGCTTGTGTTGAGCAATTTTAGTAAAGAATCCTACATGAATTCCTTACAATTTATTAATTTACAATAATCTACATAATTTATTAATTAACTGATTTGTTAATTAATTATTTTCGAAAACTTGGGGTATTACATTCTTCCCTCCTTAAGGAAATTTCGTCCCGAAATTTTTTTTTTTAAGGTAAGTTAAAGTGTTTCACAATATGATGAAATGTATAGTCGAATGTATATATGGAATGCAATTATGAAGTGCTTCGCACTAAAATGAAAAACATTTCGTCTCAAATTTACCTTATTGGTCGAATAGCTGTGGGTACTTTCCTTTGATTTCGTCTTCTCGTTCCCACGAGGCTTCGTCTTCTCCATGATTACTCCACTGAACCTTGATCAGGGAAATCGTTTTGGTTCGGAGTATTTGGTCCTTTCGGTCCAAAATTCGTATCGGTTGCTCTATATAGGTAACGTCTTCCCGTATTTCTAATGGTTGCCAATCAATCACATGGGATGCGTCTCTTTCATATCTTCGCAACATACTCACGTGAAATACATTATGCACGCTCGATAATTGTGGGGGTAGAGCTAGTCGGTACGCTACTTTTCCCACCTTTTCCAATATTTCAAAAGGTCCAATGTATCGGGGTGCAAGTTTTCCTTTCTTTCCAAATCGCATTACCCCTTTCATAGGAGAGACCTTTAAAAATACATGTTGTCCTTCGAAAAATTCCAATTCTTTTCTGCGATTGTCGGCGTAACTCTTCTGTCGACTCTGTGCTGTGCGGATTCGGTCTCTTATGATGTGTACTTTCTCCGAGGTTTCTTGTACTAATTCTGGTCCGAGTAGACATTTTTCTCCGACCTCGGCCCAACAACTCGGTGATCGGCAGGGTCTTCCATAAAGAGCTTCGTATGGCGCCATTTCGATGCTGGCTTGATAACTGTTATTATATGCGAATTCAATTAAGGGTAGGTGCTCATCCCAACTTCCTTTGAAATCCAGGGCGCATAACCGAAGCATGTCCTCGAGTATCTGGTTTACCCGCTCTGTCTGTCCGTCAGTTTGAGGGTGAAAGGCCGTACTATAATCGAGTGTAGTTCCCATTGCTTTCTGAAAGGTTTTCCAGAATCTAGACGTGAATCTTGAATCACGGTCGGAAACAATCGATACAGGGATTCCATGCAGTCGTACTATTTCCTTGATATAAAGTTTACACAATTTATCCATCGAGTATGACATACAGATCGGTATAAAATGTGCAGATTTGGTTAGTCTATCGACAATTACCCATATCGCATCGTGGTTTCCCTGGGTTTTCGGAAATCCTGTCACGAAATCCATCGTAATATGCTCCCATTTCCACTGAGCGATAGGTAGTGGTTGTAACAACCCTGACGGTTTCTGATGCTCAGTCTTCACTCGTTGACATGTGAGGCATTTAGATACGAATTCTGCTACGTCTCTTTTCAGGTTATTCCACCAGTATTGTCTTCGTACGTCGCGGTACATTTTTGTGCTTCCCGGATGGATGGTAAATTTTGATCGGTGTGCCTCACTCAATATTTCCTCCTTTAATTCTGTAATGTCCGGGACGCATAATCTTCCTTGGTGTCTAATTCCTCCGTCTGTTCCGATATTCCAATTGAGTGTATCTCCTTTTGGTGCTTCCGTGATTTTAGCTTGTAACCACGTGTCATGTTTTTGGGCTTCTATGACTTTGTTCACCAGTGTAGGTCGGACTACCAAGCTGCTAAGATAGGAATTTTCTCCTCCCGTCTTTAGTTCAAAATCATAATTCTTTATAGCATCGATCATCCTCCATTCCTTTATGGTCATACAAGCTGCAAGTCGATGATTCTTCCTACTTAATGCGTCGGCTACCACATTTGCCTTGCCTGGGTGATAACAAATATCAAAATAGAAATCCTTTAAATATTCTACCCATCGCCTCTGACGCATGTTGAGTTCTTTCTGGTCGAATAGATATTTCAAGCTCTTGTGATCTGTATAGAGCTCAAACTGCTCTCCGTATAGATAATGCCTCCATATCTTTAGGGCAAACACCACTGCTGCTAATTCTAAATCATGAGTCGGGTAATTTCTTTCGTGATTCTTCAGTTGCCTCGATGCATAAGCGATAACTTTACCTCCTTGCATAAGGACGCATCCTAATCCTTGGTAGGACGCATCGGTATATACCACGAACTTCTCTCCTTCAACCGGTATTGTGAGCACTGGAGCAGTCGTCAGTTTTTCTTTTAACTCACGAAAGGCTTTCTCTTGCTCATCTTCCCATCGGAATGGTGCCCACTTACCAATTAAGTGAGTCAATGGTTTTGCTATCTTTGAAAACCCCTCAATGAACCTTCTGTAATATCCTGCTAGTCCCAGGAAGCTGCGAACTTCTGACGCATTCGTGGGCTGCTCCCATTTCACCACTGCTTCAACTTTAGAAGGATCAACCAATATTCCTTTTTCCGACACTACGTGGCCCAGGAATTTCACTTCCCTTTGCCAGAAATCGCACTTCTCAAATTTTGCATACAATTGATGATCCTTAAGGGTTTGCAGACAAATTCGCAGATGTTCCTCATGTTCTTCTCGCGACTTCGAGTAAATCAAGATGTCATCTATAAACACTATGACGAATTGGTCCAGGTAGGGTTTGAAAACCCGATTCATTAAGTCCATAAATACTGCGGGGGCATTCGTCAGTCCAAACGGCATCACTAGAAATTCATAATGTCCGTAACGTGTCCTAAAAGCGGTCTTAGGTATATCTTCCTCCTTGATACGAAGTTGGTGGTACCCTGATCGTAAGTCAATCTTGGAGAAGTACTGGGCTCCCCTCAATTGGTCGAATAGATCGTCAATTCTGGGCAGAGGGTATTTATTTTTTATGGTGGCTTTGTTTATCTTCCTATAATCAATACAGAGTCGTAGGCTACCGTCCTTCTTCTTCACAAACAGCACAGGTGCTCCCCATGGTGAGACACTGTGTCGAATAAAGCCTTGCTCTAGTAGTTGTTCGAGTTGATCTTTTAATTCTTTTAACTCAACAGGTGCCATTCGGTATGGTGGAATCGATATAGGCGTAGTTCCCGGCAGCAGGTCGATACAGAAGTCTATTTCCCGACGAGGCGGGTAATTTCAGCACTTCGTGAAATACTTCGTGAAATTCGTTCACGATAGGGATGTGATCCATGCCGCCCTTTTGGGCTTCATCATCTATAAGGATTGCCAAGTTCCCTAATTCATTCCATTCCTTACTTCCATGGAATTGTACGCTCGGTTGTCCGGGGACTGAGAACGTTACTGTTTTCTTGAAACAATCGATTTTGGCATGAAACGCAGCGAGGAAATCCATGCCCAAAATCATTTCGAACCCTTGCATTTCCATTACAACTAAATCGGCTAATAGTTTCCATTCCCCAATGGTGATGGGACAAGATTTACACACTTGACTTAAGACTACTGATTTCCCCACGGGTGTAGCCACCACAAGTTTTTCTATTAACTGTGCAGTAGGTAAGCCTAATAATTTGACGATAGATGTGGAGATAAATGAATGAGAGGCGCCGGAATCAAATAAAGTTTTCACCGGAGAGGCATAAATGAGTAAAGTACCTTCCACCATATTCCTGTCCGCGGCTACATCGGCATCAAGATTTTCTTCTGGTTCGTCTGCTGGAGGAGCTACAGCAAAGACCCGCCCTTGTGTTGTCTGACGTACCGCTTGACCGTTCTGCCTTGTTTGTTGTTGTGGTTGCGGCCTTACTTGAGTCTGGGGGTAGGGTGGCTTTGGCTGCGAGGTTTTGGGTGACAAATCAAATGGTTGCATCCTTGCCTGAGTTTGTTGTCCAGGTTTCTGATCTTGTGGTTGACGACGGGGTTGGGGGCAAGTGCGTGATATGTGCCCTTCTATACCGCAATTATAGCATGTGACCGAAAAGTTTTGCCGTTGTTGAGGGTGTGCTGAAGGTACTGCCGGTGTAGTCCTTTGTCTTTTCTCTTGATTTGCAGGATATTCTGATATCATTTTCTGCTTAGTGCCCACCCCTCTCTTTGGTTCGCGATTTTTCATAATGTCTTCAAAATCTTGTTCGATGACCAGTGCTTTGTTTACGACCTTGGAGTATTTTTGAAGCTCGAAAGGGACAATTCTGGTACGGAGGGGAGTCTTCAATCCTTGAACGAACTTTTTCGCTTTTTGTTTATCATCTGGAATGAGATGAGGTGCAAAACGCGATAATTCAGTGAACTTAGCTTCATATTGGCCGACAGTAAGATTCCCTTGTTCTAAATTCATAAATTCGGCCACCTTTCTGTCCTTTACACTTTCGGGAAAATATTTTTGGTCGAATTTCTCACAAAATTTCTCCCATGTCCATACTGTGTTTGCAGAGGCTGCTCTTTTGGTTGCCTTCCACCAGTGATCTGCTTCTCCTTCTAACATGTATACTGCTAAGACCACTCTGTCTTCATCGGTACACCTCATTCCGTCGAAGAGTTTTTCCATTTGATTCTTCCAATTGTCTGCTTCCAGATAATCAGCTTGTCCTTTAAAGACGGGTGGTCGAAGTCTTCTGAATCTCTCTAATACATCTCCCCCCCCACTGCCTTGTGGAGTCGGTATTTGGCGCTGATTTATAATGTTATTCGTTGTCTGCACTTGTTGACGGAGGAGAGATGCTATGTCTCCTAAAATGTTGTATAGTCCCTCTATTGATTGTCCGTCACTTGTTACTTCGGGCGTAGGTGGAGTAGCTTGACTTTTCCTTTTAGGTGGCATGATCTACATTTAGTGGAAAGCAACTTTAGTACTCCTTAAAGTATTACTCATCTAAGTATACATGTATGAAGTGTTTCAGTATTAGTAGCTATGTTATTCATCCTTTGGTCTAGATAGGTTATGTCACTCCATATATATATATTTTTTTTTGTTTGATGGAGGTTTGGAAGAAAATCGGATGGCTGGACAGGCAGTTACTCTACAATTTATTCCTACCAAATCATATATCCAATCGACTTGAAATTTGGAACGGATGTTACTGACTTCAAGATGTATCATCAGAAAAATTTTCAGCTCAAAATACCTAATAATTCTTAGACTTTCTCCCTGGTAAAGGTAGTAATATGTTGCTGTCCAGCAGCAGATTTCATGTTTCTTAGTCTACTACTAGAATATTTAGAATTTTTCTAAAATTCCGTTTGTTCTGAAATTTTACAGGGATATCAATGGGTATGTTTATGACCTCTAGAAAAATTTTGAAAATTTTTAGACTTGTATTATGTCATAGGTGATCATAGGTATGAATCTGGTCCATAATTTCAGTCCTACAGGTGAAAATTAAGGAAAAATTCAAAAACATCGATTTTTGGTCAATCCACTTGTTGTGATTTCGTGGGAATGTCCTTATAACCCTAAGAAAATCACAGAGGTTTAGAAATTTTAATTTCGATTACTTATGATTTAGCAAAACGCTTATTAAGATGGGGATTTATTTCTCATGGTACCTAGGTACATGTATCTAAGTTCAATGGCTATCCTAAAAGTATTTGGGAGCCTATGTTTAGAGTTTCTACATTCATGAAGCTACTATATATCCTAAAACTTTAGTTGACTATTTCCCAAGGCACAGTTTACCTCATTCCTATTCTCTGATACCAACTGTAACGCCCCTAAAATTCGACACTCGAGTATATAACTCAAATCTCGAAATCAAGGGTGTTATGAATAAATCCTTCACAATCACAACTGATATTTTTCTCTTCCATTCACATGGTACCGAATATATGGAATAAAAATAAACAAACTTTGAAAATTAAACTATAATCAACGAGTCTATGAAATTGTTCCAAACTGTCTAAACTAATGGCCATCTAATGGGCCTTATTACATCAATGCTTTCAAACCAAAAATCAAAATAACTAATTCATAAAAATATCTTCTAGAGTATTCCCTCATCTGGAACCGCTTCCTCGAAGTCTTCTAAATCATCACCTGTCACTACGGTTAATCGCATAACACTGCGTCAGCTATAAAAGCCGGTGAGCATTCTCATATAGTTTACACATTTGATTCGATGTAGAAAACTACTTGACCATTAAAGTACAAAACACAACAATTTCAATAGTAATTTCATCAAATCAAAATCTCTTAAACATGCACGTGATGCATGGTATGCAAGTATGCTTTCAACAATCTCAGTACGGTTATCAGTAGAACATCCAGGGCCAGTTTATAGTCGGGCCTACACTTTCACAATTACAGAGTTGGTCTCTTGTACACACCAGGGAACTCACCCAACCTGTTAAAATCATCTGATATCCACCGGGTACGCTAGTATGGTATCTTGCACACACCAGGGAGCTCAACCAACCCGTCCACAATCGATGGACTATCAGAAGGGTATATTGCACACACAGGGCGCTCAACCAGGGACTGTTGCACACACTTGGGTGCTCACCCAAACAATCATCAATGGGCCTATTGCACACACCAGGGTGCTCACCCTACGGTAACAACTGGAGTTCTCAAGTCGTGCTATGCATGAACAAAATCAACACTCCAAAACATCTTTCCAAGATAATTTAAAATTAAGCTCACACATGTACCACTTTAATCGGGTATCAGCTTCACAAAACAAAGAAAAAAAAATACAAAAGAGGATAATTCATAAACATAACTTATAAACATAATTTATAAGCAGATATAATTGATATAACTCAATTATTCACAAATCTAACCAAACAAAATCAAGTTTAAACATCTAAAACGAAAAATTTTAAATTACATATAACCAAAATTTAAGAAAAAACTAGAACTACATGAAAAAAAATATGAGAAGGACTCACTCTTTTTTTTTCTTTCTTTCCTTCTTCTTTCTCTTCTTCTCCTTCTTCTTCTTCTTCTTCTACCTGCTGCTGCTGGAAAATTGCTCCAGCAGTGGAAGGGCCACCAGCAATCGTAGCTTAGAGCCTACGATCACTCTCTCTCTCTCTCTCTTTCTCTCTCTGTCTAACGTCTCTCTCTCTCTCTCTCTCCTCTTTCTCACGGCTCTCTCTCTCTCTCTCTCTCTCTCTCTCTCTCTTTCTCTCTCTCTCTCTGTCTCTCTCTTTTCCTCTCTGACGTTTCTTTTTAGAGAAGGCGCTGCCAAGAGCAGCTCTTATAGTACGGACGGGTTGCGGTTAGTTTGAATCCAAGTTGGATTCGAATTCTAATACTTGCAAGTTAAGCCACTTATGACACGTTAGAAACCTAGGTGGGGCCCACGCAAACAGTCCCTTCGAATTTCGGAAGCCCATGCGAAGAATCGGCTCCGATCTTGCGCGTTTTACTTCGATTAGTTCTAGGCTCTAACGGATTTTGCGGCCCATTCCAATCGCTGATTACAAAGCTACCTCCTTCCCTTAGTAGTCCTAAGGCAGATCTACAAAATGGATGGAGTGGATTTTCTAATGGGGTCCACCTTGACGGACGGTCTGGCCCGACCAGCGAACAGCGGACGCTGCTGTTGCAGCGTCCGGGCGAAGAAGAAGACGTGCTTCTTCGGTCGCGCACGCGGTCAACGCGCGTTGACCGCGGCCAAATCGTGCACGCGATGCACGTGTGTTATACTATGATGTGTATGACAAATCTGCTCCGACCATCATGTAGGCCACATGATTCTAGGATGTGACACAAAATTTGGTGCAGTTCCGAGTTTAGATGGCCCACTTACGGCCCGTTTTCTGATTAGGGTACTTGTAGGATGATCGGAGGGCTGAAATTTGACGTGTATGGTTAGATTAGGTCTCTAAACTATTATATGAAGTTTTACATGAAACGGATCGTCAGAAACTGGTATACTTAAAGTCATCCATATGGATTAAGTTTAATCAATGATATTTTTTTTGTATTTATGGTGAGTTTTGATAAACCTACCATTTCTACACTGATCTAGGGCTTGTGTTGAGCAATTTTAGTAAAGAATCCTACATGAATTCCTTACAATTTATTAATTTACAATAATCTACATAATTTATTAATTAACTGATTTGTTAATTAATTATTTTCGAAAACTTGGGGTATTACATGTCCTAAACTAACTATTTCCGTGACTAGGATTATAAGGCATTCGATTCAAGTTGAGTCATTATTCACTTTGGCAGGCCTAGCGCATACACATGTATACATAACATGTGGGACAGAATCAGAAACCAACAAGGAGATGCATGGCTACCATCTAATTTTTCCCTTAGATGTTTGACAAGCTATTTATTTTATAATTGTTGATTTGATAGTCATCAACTGAATAGTCGGGATTTCTTGAGTTAACTGTAGAGTTACTGATCCAACATCTGGTGGGCCTCACTGGGCAATCTAGACCACCCAAATAGCTGAACCAGTTGTGAGTAAGGCACCACCCAAAACTTTTATTTATTCATGTGATGGCATCAACTATTGACCATCTACTTTTAACTACACCACACTGTAGGGTTTGTCTGGTGCGCCATACCCTGCGTGGGCAGTATATCTGAATATGGTTATTTTAGGATGATTAATATTGCAATGACAGTGAATATTGTGTTTTGCAGATACACCAAGTATCGGTGAGGCCTGTCTGGATAAAGCTATTTGCTGTTTGGAGGGCACAAATTCACACGTCATGTGTTAAAAAAAAATGTAGATGATCTAGACTATCATCTGATGGGCCCCACATGAATCGTAGCTGGATAAAAGGAGAAAAGCGCAATGCAATTACTTGGTGGCCCTTTTCTGTTACTTGTCTCCTCACAAACCCAAGTTAGTTTATGATTAAAAAAAATGGCTAGCTTTTGGAAGAAGTTTAGAGGTAATCAAGCTAGACTCTGAAATATGTGCCTACAGTGTGCAAGATCCTACTTTTATAACAAGCCACATTGCTTAGATGGCCTGCCCTAAAATTCAAGTTATTTTCATTCCTAATTTAACTCTATATACGAAACAATAGATGGCTAGAAAATGTTTATTTAAACTGCCCATTTTGTTATGTACATTGTGGTCCGCCTAAGGAGTCAAACGACCCGATTTTTAGGCCATGACCTAATGGGTGAAACAGCCGGAATTTTAGGCTAGAAGATCTAACAACTAGTCCTGGCAGATGGAAAGCTAGGATGTCAAACAAACGCAACTAGTGCTCATGTGTACATGGTCGGGTTCATATGAATGTGAGCTTAGCAAAATCCTCTCCCAGATCTCTTACAATGCACCTGATTAATGTCGTTAAATGCTTTCAGTTTTCCATCTCCCATTAATTGTAATAATTAAGGGTCGCAATGGACCGGTTGGCCCTAGCCCTAGCCCAGATTTGGCCCTTGAGGGCTGAACTAGGATAGGACTGGGACAGAACCAAGGCAGGGTTGGGCGGAATCAGGGCCTACCCTATGAGTTAAAAAGTGTTGTGGATTCCACCGGATCCAATATGAAGGGAGAGATTCCTATGCAATTAACCCACAAAATCGTTTCCCTTTTGTAAGTGTATATATTACTAATGAGTTATTTTATACTCGATTGCATAAGACACTTGATACACAAGCATTCAGAAATTATTTACAAGGGAGAAATTAATTCAAATGAAACTAAGTACACTATGGGACCTACTTTCTCTATGTCGCATTCCAAAAGTCAGATTGATCGACAAATTCAAACCATTGATTTGTGGACACTTATTTGTTGGAATAGGACTGCTGGATCGTTTCATTTTTGACCCGTCCAATAAATATTCACCAATCACATTGTTAGCTAATCAAATAAGTATGATTTTTACATCTAAACTGGCGCCCATGATTTGAATGGTCTAATTTGAATTATTTGTATGCAAAGGATGTGATTTCTAATTCTTTTTAAAGTGTCTGTGCATCAGCCACAACACTACTGAAGTATGAATACTATTTTATAAGCTACATATTTTATACAGGAGAGACTAAGGGCAGCAAAGGCCCAGCCCAGCCCAGACAACGGTGCAGATTGTTAGCCCGAGCCTGGCCTTTGCACCAAGCTTAGGGGCACAAGCCCTAACCCTTCAGGGATATGCTGCAAGGGCCAGGCCAGGCAACCAGGCCCATTGTCACCCCTAATTATAAATAGTGTGTGAAATAGTAAGTAAAATTTTGCTAATGACCTTACTTTCAAGTCTATTTCACTCAATAACCGAATATCATTAACAAGGCTCCAAATAAAGCTGGAGTAATGATCCAATGCAGCAAACCTGATTGAAATTTTGGGTTGGGTCCAGCTTGATTGGCCCAACTTAAAGTTTTGGTCAGACTGGGTTGGGTTGGGTTGA
This sequence comes from Liriodendron chinense, assembly GCA_003013855.2. Lineage (NCBI taxonomy): Eukaryota > Viridiplantae > Streptophyta > Magnoliopsida > Magnoliales > Magnoliaceae > Liriodendron > Liriodendron chinense. The sequence goes on along the minus strand of PVNU02002059.1, from coordinate 10,608 downwards.
GTTAAGGTCCTGTTGGGCACAGCTTCAAACCCTCAACTTAACCTCAGGTTAGCCTCCAGTTGAGGCCTTGGCAATCTAAACCCCAACCCAACGTTAACTTAGGGCCTGTTTGGATTCCTTAAAAAAAATGGTGAGAAATGGTAAATTGTTCTCGATCTTTATTGTTTTTTAATAAGATTTTTTTTAAAATAATCTTCATTTTTTAAATCTGATGCTTGAAAATAAAGGAATTTTTCATGGAAATTTTACTAAAAACGGAGGATAACACATGTATGCAATGAAGATTGTAGCACGTGTCACATTTAAATTATAGTACATGTGCCACATTATCATACACATTGGCACATGTAGAAAATTGGCACATGTGTGATGAATGTGGAGCCTTCAAAGATGGATGGCGGCACATATGGCAAAATAGTAAAGGTGGTACATTAGCACATGTGGGATGCTTGTAGATGAGGGTGGCACATGTTGCACATGATACATTGGGGTCATGTATGGCACATTAGTAGGCTTGATAATGGGTGGATGTACATGTAGTACATGTGGCACATTGGCTAGTGTATGATATAGTTTAAGATGGGCTTTGGCACACTGGCATGTTGACACAGGTAAGCCACTTGAATGGATGGTTGATGGCACATGTTGCATGTGTTGCATATTGGCACATGGAATGCATATGAAGTGCTTAAAAATTAATGGTGGCCATCTGACATATGTGGCTCAATAACACACTGACAGATGTACCAATGCAAGGAGGAGCACTATAATTTATTTCTCAACATACAATAATACCGTTGATGTCTGACCATTCAGATCAAGCAAAGCAATACAGATAATCCCACTAGAATTCTAGACGTTATGAATAGCCTAAAAAAGATAAGTTTAGTTGGGTATTTGTCACGGGGGCACGTGTCACATGACCGAAGTACATGGCAAAGTTAACTGCCCATTTCAGTGGCCGTATGGCCAATAATAGATAATGGTTAAAAACAAGTCGAGCCATTAACAAATTTAGCCGATGTGCTATAACATCAAGCAAGGGGGACTTTTACAACTAAAACATTCAGCAGAAAGGAGCCATAAGAGTAACATAACAACAACCCTAGGTTGACAGATTTTCATGACGCATGCTGCACATTTAAGCGGGAGAAAAGATTAGTGACGATTCGCACATGACAGGACATGGAATACTCCCATCCATGAAGTAGCCTAAAAGCGTGGGCACGACAAATGGCCAATCCATAATAACCGTTCTCTACACATGACAAAAAATGATGGGCTGCAACTGCTTATGGCCCAGACAGTTGTTCACTCATCAGCGGACATGAAAAGTGCCTACGTAAATCACTCTCTAACAACCGCTTAGAAATTCTATGGATAGGAGAATCAAGGAGTTTGGGCCCTTGCCAACACAACCAAACTACAACACAATGTTGCTCATCTTAGTTTAGTGCAATCTCGTCTGTCTATGCTATCATGCTAGATTGACCCTAGTTTAGCTTTTAGTGTAATCCTATCTATTGACGCTACCATGTTGGACTGACTTTACTTTAGCTTTTAGCATAATCCCATCCGGCTACACTACAACGCCAGACCGAATTTAGTATAGCTTTAGTGTAATTTTGTCAGTCCACACTACCATGCTAGACCGACTCTTAAATTTAGCTTATTGTAATTTCTTACCATCTACACCGTAGTCACTAGATTACAGAAGATCTTTGTTTGTAAGTGTCTATCCATGTAAACATTTATGAATGCAATTTCAATTCATTTGGTTACTCTTCATGCCACAATATATAAATTTTTTTCATAACAGTGGGGAAAAAAAATTCTTTTGACTGAAAGGCGAAAAGGACACATTAAAGGATGAACTCTCCTACGCAGGTTACTTGATTTCTTTAATAGATGGCCGATCTACAAGGTTTTTGGTCTCTCGGTCTATCTCGCATTTGGGGTCAAAGACGTTCAGTTTAAATTGAGCCACGTCAGGCTCTAATATGCCCGGCACAAAGTACATACACCACACAATCGAATTCAAGCCAAACAAATACAAACTAAATTTTTACCTTCCAAGAGGACAAATACATACAAACTAACACTTAAATGGGATTTCGATTTCCAAGCTGTCCATAGAAAATTCAATCAAACGGTCATCGTTATGGTCACAAACTCCTGTCCATGGTTAGGGAAATTCTATCAAACAGCCAACATTATCCTTACAAATTCCTCATAATTGACTTGCCCATCACCGTCCACGTCAGCCTCCCTAATCATCTGGTCCACCTCTTCATCCGTCAATTTCTCCCCAAGATTAATCATCACAAGCCTAAGCTGCACACAGATACATACAAATATAAGCATCTTTTTTTCTATTCTTTTTTCCCTCCCTAACCGTTTGTTCATCTGAGCCATGCAAAATGATGGGCCAACCGTTAAAGATCACCCGTCTTAAAAATTAGATAAATGCACTACTTAGGTGGGCAATACCTTCACCTTGACTCAAACGTGAACTGTCCATTTATTTCCTACCTGATGAGGGGACCGGCCTTAGTTGGGCCTGGTGATCTCCATGGTGTAGCCCATCTTTTGCATGGCTTAGTGGGATTTGATTGGACCACATTCCACTATCAAAGATGGGGTCTAATAAAACTGAACAACTTTCAAACATGCTTTGTATAGCCCCATCTCAAGCAGCAGCATATAGCTAATCAAATCCCGCCATGTCAAATCATTAGGAATATCCTCGGTGATTCTATTACCAGGCAATCTGCTTCCCCGGATGTTGGGGTAGGGATTTGTCAAAAACTCAAAACCACATGACCGACCAAAAACTGATGTGATGGAATTTTGTGCTGGATTCCAGTGGTGCAGCAGATCTAGAAATGGGCAACAAATCAAGGTTTAAGGCTGTCCAGATTGGGCCATCAGGTTCCGACAGTGGTCGATCAAGGCAAGAGATGAGGGTGGTGGAGGCAGGGCTGTATCTGAAGGCTATGTTGTACCTGATCAGGGCAAGACTATGACTCTAATACCATGATAAATTTTGAGACTGTAGGGTGGAAATCTTTGAGGCAATTGTTCTCCAGAAATAACAAGTATATATACAAGTGATGGGAGATTTATCTAAGATCTTAATAGATATAAATGTATCTATTTATATTCATCCAAATACCTATCTATATGGTATCTACATCTATGCATGTACAAATACTAAGCTCTAACATCCTCTATTTGTCTTTTGCTGTTAATTTGCAAATATGTGGATTTACCAAATCCATACCTCCGTACATGGATTTGGGAAAATATTGGCAAACCATCCAAAGGAATACTATTTTAAAAGGAAAAAAAAAAAAGTAAATACTTTTGCAATAAATTCTCTATTGGTGCAATAAATTCTCCCCAAATCCATGAATTGGTAACTTGATTTTCAAATAATGAACTTTGAAATTTGCCAAATTCAAATACGACACATATCCATGAATTTGGCAAGTTCATGGATTTGCCAAATTGTGAATTGCCAAATTGAGAATTGCCCAAATACTGGGTGGGATCTATAGTAGACAGACTTTGTTTCAACATTGAGACCAGGGATTGAGTGCCCATGTGGTGTGGGTAGGTGTGTGAGTGTATAAATGCAAAAAAAAAAAAAAAAGAGAAAAAAGAAAAAGATTTGCTCAAATACATCCTAAGGCACTAAAATTAGACAATTAATGACCCGATCCAATATCTGGACCTTTTTCAATGACACATACCATTTATTTGATCACCTTGGATGTGGGATTGACCAAAAAACTCTTAGATTGAATATTTCAAATCAATCGTTCATGCTCAAATCAAAAGTGCCAAATTATCAAAGAGTTGAAATAATTGAATTGAGAACTTTTGATTGTTGACTTTCCGCCATACAAATTGAGACTTAGCACATAAATGGTTTGGATCATTGGAAGATGACCTGAATTTGAATGCTAAGTCCTGATATATTGTATTGTCTGATGTATTTGAGCAACATCTACCAAATTCACATTTTAATTTCTTTGATCCCAAACAGAGCCTAAGTGAACAAACCATCTTTGTGGCACATGCCGATTAGTCTGGATGGTTCAATCAATGGCTCATCTCTCAGAATTTCAGATAGTGTGTGTGTGTGTACTTGTATTAATGCTTACCTCATTAGCAGAGATGTAACCGTTTTGATCTTTGTCAAATACTTTAAAAGCTTCTCTGAGTTCCTCCTCTGCATCAGTCTCCTACAAAAACATGAAATAAAAAGGATGATTTCTCTATATCTTCATGGTGTGAATATTAGACATCCAAGCATAGCAATTCTTCCATGGATTTTTCATTTTCTAACCTTCAATTTTCTAGCCATGAGATTCAAGAACTCCTCAAATTCAACAGTTCCATTTCCATCCATGTCCACTTCACTTATCATGTCTTGGAGTTCTTCGGCAGATGGATTCTGACCCAAAGGAACGAATTATGGTGGCCAGTTCATCAATGGTGATTCAGCCTAAAAAAAAAAATCATAAGTTCATCTGAGATTGTTAGTCACTCTTGTAGGGGCCACAATGTAATATGATCACCCACGTTGTGGGCCATTATGATGGGTATCAGTCATGGTTTTAAAATCAGCTGATACGTATTTGTGTATCAGTCATGGGCTTTGTTGTGCATGGCTTATGTTTTGAACTTACTACACTAAAATATCTATCACTTTCTTCATTTTCATGCTCTTAATGTTGACCATTAATTCTTCTTTTTGGAATACCATCCACTGTTTAGATGGCTAGTGTCATTCAATCTGTATTTCTTAAAACGGTTGCCATATTAGGGCCCATTAGATGGACAATCTCAATTGACATACCCCTGCCACGTGCACTGTAGCAAGGCCACTCTGCTGTATTGCCTTCAATCCTACGGCTAGCCATTCAGAGACAGAAAAAAAAAAAAAAAAAAAAAATTGATACTCTAGCAGAAAGTAACGGTTGATACACAGGCAAGACAATTGTAGGCATGGAATATAATCATCAAATTATATCATATGAATGGTGAGCTCAACTGATGGATTGTAAACCAAGAGTTACAGTAAGATCACTTAAGTAGTAGATTGATGGAAAGTCATTGAACGGTTGAGAAGAAGAATAGACAATAACCCAAATGCAGCAAACAAGTTTCCATGAATCAGAGGTTACGATGGTCTATCAATCTGATTCATGACCCGTCTATACTGGGTCCCACGGTTTGGACTGTCTGGTTTTTGTTGATAGATGCCAGGAATGAAATGTGAGGAGCCTGAGCAAGTTGTTGATATAGGATACCCTAATTATGATGCATGCTCATGAACATAATTAAATCAGCAGAATTAAAAGACAATAACAATATAAAATCTAATAGTAATCATCATGAACTAAGAAGATCACAAGGAACATGCAATGGAACGGGCCATTCATCACAACCATGAAGTATGAGATTCACGTATTACTATAGTTGGATCCGGTGAGGGATGGAACCTCCCGATCTTGCATGGCTACAACCCAATCAATTAAGAGGAATCTCTAATCCAGGAAATCAAAGGATTTTGGATTAGGGATTTGAAAAAAATATATGAAAACTTAAAGTTTAGGATCAAAATCAGATTTTGGGGATTGAGGTTAGCGAAACAAATAGATTAGGAAAGATAGAATTACCTGGAAGAAAGATAGGAGGGGCACAAGAAGCAAGTAGAAGAAAGAGGAATCAAGAAAGAAGAAACATCACCATGAGAGAGAGAGCAAGAGAGAAGCTCCAAGAGGCTTTTCATTAATCCATAATCAAAGTTAAATTCGAGTTTAGGGCTTTAGCCCTCTTAAATAACCAAATAAAGATATAAAAGTACTAAACTATCCCTAAAACTAAGCAAAAACGCGTAATTAGCAAAAGTGCGGGAAAGTTCGGGTGCTCGGTCGGGCACCCGAGCTGCCGCCCGAAGTCGTCCGAAAACCTCCAAAGAGGTTCGGGCGTTCGGAAGACAAAGTTTGGGCACCCGATCGAAGGTCCTTCGGTCTTTTCCTCCTTTCTTCCTTCACATGTGTCTTCCCTAAGTGGGGTCTTCTATGTGTCTGATCACATGTGGAGGGTCTTCAGCTCCTCAATAGTCGCCTATCCACAATAATGGTGCTTGTAGTTGGTGCTTTCTTCGTTGGTACACCTTGAATGCTTTTGTGTCCGCATCAGTTGTCTTGGGTTGTGGTTGGCCCTTCAACTGAGGGATATTTTTATCTTTTGTATTCATTAATGCAAGTAACCTGTTCCCACTTCCCTTTCCCTTTACGTGTAGCTCACACGTCTGAACGACTTGAAACAAAACATCTCTAAAAGCCTACTGTGATGATTGTGTGACATTCACACAATGCATTTGTTATGCTGGCTAATGTTACAATGTCATTTTTAAGATATATCTAAAGCTTTAGTGGGAAATAACACCAGAAAATGTGAGGATGAGTCGCCATTGTTCGAGGTGTGTGTATTTCCCTCACTCTTTGGGATAAGCTGAAGGTTTTTAATAGATCAAGTCTAGCCTGCATGTCAACTCCCATAAGGAGCTTGGTTCATATGTTGGATGGCACACCTATTGAGTCTGTTTGTTTTGCAAATCACCACTGTAATGTATTGTAAAACTGTTATTATTGCAAAACTGACATTATGCAAGCAGTAGCTGCCATTGTTGTCACCGCTGCAGTGACCTCATTCTCGTCAACCTTAAGTCTAGGCATCTTATCTTCAATACTCTTTCATGTAAGATAATATGAAAGAGTGTTGAATTTCGCACAAAAAAAAACATCATAACACATTAAAATCTTGATGAAACTTTGTGATTTTTGTTTATAGTGATTGTACATGATAAACTGCACCTGCTTCGTGTGAAAAAATTTCTCCAAAAAGATTCAGAAAAATAGCACAGCAAGAAAATCAAAATCTGAACTTTTTCCAATTTTTCTCTATTTTCGTTGAAACATCATAAAAACTCATCCAAAAAATTGCAGAAAAATCACCATTAATCTTCTAAAATCATTATCTTCCAGATCTCATATTTTCCTTTCTTCAAAAGGACAACCTGGCCATACACTGCTGACGTTATCCATACGTACGGATGACGTCTGCAATGGGCCCACTATCGTAGGTTGTGATCAGGTCCCGATTATTGTGGGCTCTGATACAAAGTAGAAATCAATTATAGAAGAAATCTGTATGGGTGTAAGAGATAAAGGGGAGAAAGAGAGAGGCTAGGGTAACTAGTGTAATATATTTTAGTAACTTGGCTAACTCTCTCTCTCTCTCTCTCTCTCTCTCTCTCTCTCTCTCATACACACACATATTAACTTGAAACAAAGCTACAATGCTCCACAGGAGTACAAAATATGAGTGCGGATCCTCTGTTTCCAGGATACAGGAAATCCCTGTCTCCTGAAGTTTCATTAGGCCAACACATTATGCTAATGATAGCAGAGCGATTTGAAAAAAAATTACAAAATAACACCTCATTAATACATAATTACATATCGATACCTTTTTAACCAACGTGGATTAGCTACTGACAACCTCAGTGGCGAGATGACGCCACCAAATTAATATGGGCCCCACCATGATGTATGTGTTGTATCCACACTTTCCAAATAGTGTCACCAAGTTCTGTGGGCCCCACCATGATGTATGTGTTGTATCCACACTTTCCAAATAGTGTCACCAAGTTCTGTGGGCCCCACCATGATGTATGTGTTGTATCCACACTTTCCAAATAGTGTCACCAAGTTCTGTGGGCCCCACCATGATGTATGTGTTGTATCCACACCTTCTATCCATTTGGAGAGATCATTTTAAGGCTTGAGATAAAGAATGTGGCCGATCCAAAGCTCAGGTTGACCCCAACACAGAAAACAGTGGGGATTGACGCCTACCATTAAAAACTTCTTGGGGGCATAGAAGTTTTCGATCAAGCTAATATTTGTGTTTTCCCTTTGTCCAAGTCTGTGTTGGCTTATGAAAAGCTTAGATCTCAAATAAACATCATGGCGGGCCCTAGGAAGGTTTCAATGTTAAGCGTCATTGTCCTTATTGCTTTCTGTGGTGGGGCCCACTTGAGCTTTGAATTTGCCTCATTCTTTGGCCCATGTCCTAAAATGATCTCTCCAAATGGATGGACGATGTGGATAGAACACATAAATCCTAGTGGGGCCCATAGAACGTCCATTTTTAATAGGAGTGGATTATATGAGACCCTAGCCTTAGCCAAGACAGTGTGGTTAATTATATCCCAGTGCCTTTTTTAACCTTTATGCCCCATGCCAGCAATGGGTAAGTGGCTTTAGTGGGCCCCACCGCGATGTTTATTTAAAATCAACCTCAACCACTAGATTCTTAACCCTATGTTAGATGAAATAGGTCAGGAGTCAGCCCAACCCTATGGACTGATTCGAACCATTTGCGATTGGTCAAATTTAAGCTGCGACTGGTCACAAATACCCTCAAAATACCCCTTGCTCGTTGGACTATTTTCGGCCCTAAGAGATCGATCACCAAGGGTTAACGACCGGTTACTGCTCACTAGTGACCGATCGCCAGCCCCTAGCGATCGGTCGTCTGGTTCTGCAATCTTGCACGCAAAGTTACAGTTTGTTTCCATTTTTTATTCAAACTCTTTCTAATCTCGTTTTTATGGTTTCTTTCATGCTTAGGAGTATATATATAAGCTCGTTTTAATTCGTATTTGAGACATTATTCATTATTTTATTCCAATAAAGCCTTGCTTTTCATCTCTTTCTTTGTGGATTCGAAGAACATCCAGTTGAGGATTCCCAATTGCTCTGTGGATTCGGAGACTTATCCGTGAGAGAGACGGTGATCAATCTCACCACATTTACACCTGCGCCAGATTGGGTACTACCCCCTCTCGTCCCTAGCTAGAAGCTTGAGCAAGCATCGTGATGTATGAGTTTATCCACATCGTCCATCCATTTTGCAATATCATTTTAGGGTACATATTAAAAAAATGAGTTTCCACTAGAAAAAGTGACGAGGTCACTAGACAAAGTAACGGGGCTCCACTACCAAAATGATGGGATTACCAAACAAAGTAACGTGATTCCACTGGAACAAGATAGAGGATTAGAAAAGACAAAGTAACAAGATTCCACTAGACAAAGTGATGGGGTTGTCGGACAAAGTGACAGGGTTCCACTAGAAAAAGTGATGAGGTTCTTTTAAACAAAGTGATAAGGTTGGGGGACAAAATGACAAGATTCTACTAGAAAAAGTTATGGGGTTTACAAACAAAGTGATAGTGTTCCACAAGACAAAGTGATAGGGTTTCACTAGATAAAGTGAAGGGGTTACCAGAAAAAGTGACAACGGGGTTCCTATAAAGATGGTACTCCACAAAGTGACGGGGTAGCCACTCAAAGTGATGAGGTTCCACTAAACAAAGTGACGGGCTATCAGACAAAGTGATGGGGTTCCAATACATAAAGTAATGGAGTTGCCAAACAAAGTGATGGGATTCCATTAAACAAAGTGATGGATTTATACAAGACAAAGTGATGACAAAGTAATGGGATTACACAAGACAAAATTAAATGGTTTCACTACAGGAAGTGATGGGAACCTTGTTATTTTGTTCAGTAGCCCCATCACTTTGTCTAGTGGAACCTCGTTACTTTGTCTAATAAAACCCCATCACTTTGTTTAACAACCTCATCACTTCGTCTAGTGGAACCCTGTCACTTTGTTTGACAACTCAGTCACTTCGTTTAGTGAAACCTCACTTTGTCTTGTCTAACCCTCTATCTCGTTCTAGTGGAACCACGTTGCTTTGTCTGGCAACTCCATCACTTTGCTAGTGAAACCCTGTTACTTTAACTGACAATGTAACACCCCGTACTTTTCTGTACTCGGGTGTTACCATGAGAATCCAAAGTATATGTGTATGTGAAATGCCCTTCCGTGACTCTTTCGTCAATGTGTGTGCGACTCCTGGTGCCCCGGACTGGCCGTGCGTAGTTCGCACCCAAATGACTGAAGCCTCAATACCTCAAAACCTCTTTCATGTCAACCGCATCATCGTTGCGGTCGCAATGGTGAAAACGATGCGTCAATCTGAGACCCGAGCGCGAAGATATACCCGTTTGATCAAAACCCTATAAACTATGTAGTTTGCGTGTGGTCCACCTGCGTGGGCCCACCCATGTGGGACCCACTCCACAGTCTCATAGGCAATCATCTCCCTTTCCTTAACATAATTGCAATAAGTACTAAAAAAAAATATAAATAAAAAGTAATAATATATAATAAAGATGAAAAGAAAGAAATAAAACAAATTAATAAAATAAAATAAAAAAAAGGAGAAGTAATGATGACCAACATCTCACCCCATGCCTCCCCACTCCTCCCACGTCAACCCCCCTTGCTTCATTAATTAGAGAGAGAGAGAGAGAGAGAGAGAGAGAGAGAGGTAGAGGTAGAGAGTGGTTATAAAGAGAGAGGGAGAGAAACGGTTCACACCCTCTCTTCCCTTGTTCCTTCACTTAAGCTCCATCCATCCATTAGTTGCTTGTGAAAGATCTTGGCTATTGA
>PVNU02002058.1:0-19665 GCA_003013855.2 Liriodendron chinense | reverse complement strand
CTTGAGAGTAACATTGGATTGAGTATTACCTAATGGAATTCTTAATAAAACAATCCTAACCATTCAGATCATTGAAATATTTTTATCACCCAATCATTTTTGCAAATACTCCATCTACGTTGTTGCACATAAATCATCGGTGTAGATTATCTAACCATGGGCCCCAGTTGTAATAGTAAGAAAGAAAATATAAGGCACGGCTCATCATATAATTGCTCATTTGAGGAAGACAACGAGAAGGCAGACTCATGATGGACTCTGATTGCATGGTGAGCCCACCACCATAATTTCTCATTTAAAGGAAGACCCGGAGAAGACAGAGTCAAGATGGACTCTGATTGCATGGTCATCCCAGCACCACGTAGCTACCTTAGTGTGATATTGTCCACCGTTGAAACCTTCCAAGGGCCCAAAAGAGAGAATACAAACCAAATCTTACGATTTTATTGGGCATGGCCTGCCCACACGGTGGCCTAATAGATGAACGGTTCTGATTTCCTTGTAAATGATCCATGTATAAGGTGGACATGCCTCCCTATCCTCTCTTTTAAATTGATCGCATCAGTTAGAGACATGGGGCCATAGATGAATGGTTAGGATCATCGCAAGGCATGATAAGTGCCACTAAGCACAGGTCAAGATGAGGTAGTTTTTGTCCATTGACCCTCCACTATTCATATGGTTATCCTGTTGGTGAATCCAGATCCTCCGTCCAGTGGGTCTAGTTGTAGATGTCCCACTCGTGGAATAACTCAACCATTTAAACGTTGGGCGAAAAGTCAATTCACAGGCTGTCTTTAACTAATGGTTGTAGTTTTTCCACCATGGTTTATCCATAGTTAAGCCTGCCAGATGGACGGTCCCAATCCACATTTTTCATGCACGTGGCCGGATCTAATTGGCAAGGTTCTTGATGATCACATGATATGGTTGACTGGGCCAAAGATGATGTTTAGCGGAAAGAAGGATAAGGGCAATTTCGTCATTTCAGGAGCTATGCTCTTTATGATCGGAGGCCCACATGTTGGTGCACCATAAATGGTTTTAATTATGGTGGGTGGAGCTACTTTTCCAAAATCCACACCGTTTCATGTGATTGACTGCATTTTGGACGCACTTTGGCAAAAAATATCACCAACTTAAACGCCTTACTTTTATTATAAATGATGGTTTGGAAGGGAAATATCAGTAATGCTGTACATTCATATGAGAAATTTAATTTCCTTGATAAATAAACAATTTAATCAAAAATATTTCCTTTAATTTTCTATTCACATTGTTTTTCACCGTACAGATGGTTTGATTACCAAATAATACATCTCACTCCACTCCACTCCCCTTTTCCCAACAGCATCTGGTCGGTCGTTTTTAAGGTTGGTTGAAGTTTGTTATGACGGAATCTATCTGGTCCCTATTTTCTGGATGGCATGGTGAAGATGGTGGAACCTGAGAAGGAGGAGATAACGCATCATTCTCTTTGCGGTGATTTGAGCGTTTGGCCATAATGGAATAGCATTGCTTTAGAAACTTGTCTTCCTCAACGGAGGGGGTTTTTTCCAGAGTGATGGTGTGCTCTTTAGAGATTGAGCTCTTTTTTGTTTTTTTGTTTTTTTGTTTTTTTTTTTTTGTACTTTGTAATGAAAGTATTACCTTTCAAAATGAAAGAAAAAAAAAACACTAAATTTGGGTCGTATCACAGGTATAAAGTACTTGCCCATAACTATAGAATTCCTCTTCCATAGTTGGAAGGTCGAGAGTGAGGTGGAAACAACCGAACAAGAACAAGATTGAGCTGCAGTGGTGAAATGATTGTAACTAGTTTTGATTTGCTTTACTCTATGTTGGCACATGTATAGCTATTTGATCAAAACTCCCTAACCATTTCACTCAGGGCTGGTATTCAGACCCAATTCATTTATGGTACGGGAGTTTCGATTTAGAATGCATTAGAATCCAAATCATAATTACATTGGTATCAAGGTGATTCCAAATTCTCATTTGTGTTTGGCTGAAATGCGCTGGAATCCAAATCTCTATTTGGGAGCTTATATTTGGAGGGCATTGAAAATTTTTAATATATTCCCATGACTTAATTTTGGTTAACTAAATTAGCTTTCATACTCTAAATTAGTGTGTGTGTGTGTGTGATAGAATGACTGTAATAAGCTCATTAAATATATACTTGGGTGGGCCACAAATGCAAGGATCACAAATAGGTAGACTCAGTGACGTTTTTTAACTGTCTATTTAAATGTCTAACATTTGAATGGTTCAGATTATTCTATTGATATGATTTTAGTATTGTACTAGATAATTGAATTATTTTGAGGTATCATAAACGTGCCATGTGTCTAATGGATTAGTAGCTTAGAGACATCTTTGTTACATGTGTGACTCTCATCTCCTTAAAAGGGAGGCAAAAAAGGCATTTCTTCTTAATTAATTTCATCTGAATCTCAGCATGTTGCTGGAATTTCAAAACATAAAAAAGAGAGATTTGAAATACCTTTGATTCCAACTTCTCCAAATCAAGGCTACCAAATGCAAAAATCAACTCTATGGATTTGAAATACTCTCATTTACCACCAAATTTGAGGTGCCAAATGGGGTGTTAGACTCAACTCATTTGTTAAACGGTATGGGTTTAGATCCAAGAACAGATCATGTGTTGAAAGAACATGAAATTCCAGTGCTAGTGGATTTCACTCGCCCTCATCATTTCCTGTAACTCCACCTTACAAAATACCTCAAATATCTCTTTTTGGAGTACATTGCGTGATTTTAACATGTGGAACATCTCTGCCCCCTCACCATTACCTTTGTGTTGCATGCATGCCATCCATCAATTTTTTCAGATAATTTTTTAAAATGAGATGCATCCAAAGCTTAAGTGGACCACACTAAAGAAAGCAATGGTGATTATACAAACTGCCGTTGAAACCTTCCTAGGGCCAAGCATGAGGCTTATTTGAAATATAACCTGGTCATAAGGTCACTCATACCTGGATAAAAGTAAAACAAAAATATCTACTTGCTCATACCCGTATGTGGCCCTAAGAAGATCGATTTCAACGGTTGCATCAATTCCTACCATTTCCTATGATTTGTTGCACTTGAGCTTTGGATTTGCCTCGTTTTTAAGTTTTTATCTTGAAAGATCTGACAAAATGTATGTGTGGATCCAAGAAATAAATCATCATGACCATGTAAATTTCACACGTAAATAAGTTCTGCTGCTCGGTGAGAGAGAAGAAAACCGGAACAGTTTGAAATGTTGAAAGTCTGTAGGCCCCATCATAATATATGTATTAGATCCACACTGTCCATTCATTTTTCTCATATCTTTTAGGCATGATTCAAAAAATGAGGCAGATCCAAATCTAAAGTGGGCCACATGACAGGAAACAGTGGGAATTGGATGCTTACCATTGAAACCTTCTTGAGGCCACAGATGGCTCTAATCAATTTGATGTTTGTTTTCCCTCCATCCAGGTTTGCATGACCTTATGAAGAGGTTAGATGGCAGATAAACCTCACAGTACGGATAGTAGGAAGGTTTCAACGTTACTCATTTAATCGTCATGCTTTCTGTTGTGTGGTCCACTTGAGCTTTGGATGTGCCTTATGTTTTTGTCTCATGCATTCTTTGGAATAATTAACAAATTTTGATGGATAATGCAGATCTAGCAAATAGATCATGGTAAGGCCCAGAGAAATTCTACATGGTAAAAGTGGGGTTGGTAGCACACAACCACCTGTGAGAGTGAAAATCGTGGTAATTTGTGAGCTGGCATCATTAGTGATGACATGGACTAATGGGAATAGATGGCACTGGATTTTGTTGTGCCTTCCGCACAGATGATCCACACTCCTGAAATGATGTAGTGGGGTTTGATGTGCTATATTCTTATATGTTGGCACATGAATAGCTATTTAATTAAAAATCACCTCATCATTTCACTTAGGACTGTAAATGGGTTGGCAGACCCTATGAGGTGTTCCGACCCAATCCAGTTATACTCAACCCATTTGTTAAATGGTATGGGTTTGGATCCAAGGACAGATCATGTTGCTAAATCGATTTGGATCCAGTTTCCTTTATATTAAGCTTGACCTAAATCATGTTGAAAGTGATGAGCGTCTAAGGTTGGGTTAGGTGTTTATGGTGCTTACGATAGGTGATCGGCTTCAACTCGACCCAAACTCATTTAGTAAATGGGTGGGTCTTATCTATGTTGCAAGGGATCCATCCAAATTATGATCCATTAAGGCCTAGTTTTAACTTGATAAAAATGCTTGCATTCCTTGACAAGTAACACTTGAAAACGAGACCCATTAAATCCGACCCATTTATAAATGAGTTTGGGTGGATCTCCTTCTACCCGGCTCAAACCCATTTATAAATGGATCTAATACAGTTGGGTGAGACCTGATCATTTAGTAAAATGGCCTGGGTCTAAAATTTAGACTCAGACCCATTTAATAAATGAGCGGATGTGGTTTTGGCTGAACCCACCCAAGTCCGACCATTTACTGCCCTAATTTCGCAACCGATGGAGGTGGTACGGGTTTCACTACCCAATGTATATAAAGGTTGCAGATTGGATAGTGAAGCCCACACCAATCCTGGCAATGGTGAATGACAAGACAAGATGTGGTTAGCTGTCCTATGTGGAGTGGGCTGTATGCAGTATAAAAAAAAAAACCAAACTACCCACGAAAGTGGGTTGATCCCTGACTGTGGGTTCCACCTTGATGTATGCACCTTATATCCACATCCTCCATCCATTTTAAAAACTACTTGTAAGGCTTGATCCAAAAACGAAGCAGATCTAAATATCAGGTGGACCATAGTATAGGGAAGAGTGGTAATAAACTATTAAAAATTGTTTGTGAGCCACAAAAGTTTCGGATCAATCTAATATTTGTGTGGTCTTTTCATCCAGGCCTTTATTACCTTATCAACGGTTGGATGGCAGATAAACATTTCGGTCACTACGCCAAAACCGCATTTTTTGCGACGGACCAAGTCCGTCGCAAATTCATATTAGCGACGGACTTGGTTCGTCGCATGGGCCGTCGCAGTTTACTATGTGGCAAATTTCAAACGACGAATTATGTCCGTCGCTTTTAAACGACGGATTACGCCCGTCGCTAAATTATGTAAAGCGACGGATTTAGCGACGGATATTGGTCCGTCGTACAAAATTGTTGCCACGGATATCGGTCCGTCGTTAAATTTATGGGCGACAGCGTGATTGCATTTATTTTGGTAATTTTAGCGACGGGTTTGGTTCGTCGCTAAATTTTCTGAACGCACACCTATTACGTTTGAATTTATTTTTGAATCTATTGCACCTGATAGTCTTCCAAATTATTTAAAACAAAAAAAAAAAAATTTAAAACCTAACAAATCATAATTATATCATATATGAAACTTAAAGTCCTTACATTTCTAGTGAAAAATAATCTTAATATTTGTTACAAATCTACACATTGAAGTGAACCATTCTCCATAGAATGAGCAACTAGGCTTTATTTTGTTCCCAATATTGAAACCAATCTCTTGACCATACGTGAAGCTAGCCTTCATTTCTAATCTTTCCTTTATAGCTACTTCCACCTCATACGTTAGCAAATCTATCAACTGGCCCACCTGCAAAATCCAAAATATAAAACATAAAGAGTATCAGTATTATAATGTAAGAACAAAAAAGGAAAAACAACAACAAAAGACAATGAAGCACCACCTATTCGTAAGAAATGCTATGAAATCGGAAACCTAGAGGCAATTCCATTTGATCCTCTTTGGATAGAGCATTCACAAACAAAGCCAGCAAGCAGAGAAATTTTTAGTCAGCAGAGTCGAAGTAAAAGCGTGGACTGATCTGAAAATGAAAATAGAAATCCAAAACTGATAAGCATATAAATGCATTCAGCATCACTGAAACCAATTTACAAGCAAGAGAAACGATAGTTACTTGGATTGGAGGTAACTTGGGTCGAAGTCCTCCATACTTTGTCTTCAGCTCTTCCTCCTATAGAATACAAAACTCCTAAAATGATTTGGATCCAAGACTCAAATGAGCCGCAATAAATGATGAACGGTCTGGATTTAACATCTAGTGGGCAAAAGACAATCACAATTGAGGAAAAGGCTGGCATAGAGCATTTCTGAACTCAAATGAGAATTTCTATGATCAATGTTCTCAAAAAGTTGAATAATCGAATCATAAAATCAGATCATAGATCATAACATAATATCCTTTATTCACAATCAGGGATGATGATTGATCCTGATTTGTGACCGTACATATATGAAATACCATCTAAGAGATGTATATCGATTTATCATTTAAGATATACTTTCACACGCATGCACACACACCACAGAGGATGTGGATGAGTCATGGATCATAAACTATGGGCCTCACTTGTTCAAATTGAAAACCCACGTACACTTGCAGAGAGATTCACATTACTTGAACTAAACATCTGAAGTACTCCACGCCCAGCTAACTAGAAAAAATCGTCACTAGTTCTTCCAAGCCTGCTAGACAAATACACAGTCTAACACCGTTAATTAATAATTAAGTTGGGCCATTCAGCCTCTTATATTTCAAATCCAAAACCTCCAGATTGCAAGTTTGGACATGTGACTTGAGGCATGATCACTCAATCAAGTTCAAAATATTGATCTAAACTGATGCTATAAATCTGGGTTTAATTTCTTTACAATTGATTGACTTACCTTCAGAGGTGAAGCGTCCTTCAAAATTATTGTGACTTAGATCAAGGCTCTTGAGGGATGAGAGTGCACCCAAATACGTCAAAATGCTTTCATTCAAGGAGTTATCACTTAGGTCAAGGTGCTCTAGCTTGCTCAATCTGGACCATCTTTTGAAACCTGCATGCAGGTGATGTCATGTGTTTAAGGCCTTCTTAGAACAGGGAAAAATCTCAACCATTCTTAATATTTCATTAGAAAAATAAATAAATTTCCTCAAACGCAACATGCCGAAGAGGAATAATTACAACATCTTGTGCTAAGCATCAAACAGATAGAGCGAATAATTACAAAGGTTAAAAATGCTTCCCTAGGAGATGGCCTCATATCTCAACAACTCTTTTTTTGTTTTTTCTAGTCATCATCATCGTCATTGAAGCCTTATACCAAGTTATTGGCTTTGGCTTGTTTTTTCAAGTCCAAATTGAAATTGATAGAATTACAACTCAGAACCGAGAAATTCCGGATATGAATGCTAACGAGTTTTCAATCTGGCTATTTCCACTTCATTACACTAATAACTGCAGTACATTAATAAGTGCTCCAAATGCACCCTTAGAGATGCATGTATATACCTTCACATCTCGGTCCAAATCCAAAATGGCACTGTTGAGTGCGTTTGGCTGCACTATCACATCAAATTTCAATTATTAAATTTCGATTCCCCTGTTAGCATTTGTATTCATGTTACTTAGCTTCAAGTTCAAGGTAACATAGTTAACTTCCATCATTTCCTCCTCAATTAGATAAAAAAAATTCACAACTCAAATCATTTGGCTTTCCTATGGTAGCCTTGATTTCATCAATAAAGGTTAGATAGTTAAGACCATCAAAGAATAAATTACATAAAAGGCCAAAAGAGCAAACGTAACTGTAGTTCCATGGGATGTTTGCAATTCAATTTACCTGGCCAAATGGATGCAGCCCTGTTTCAAATCATCAAGGAAGGAAGAATGTTAAGATTGTAGGAGATAAAGGTACCTTCATGATCAACCCAACCACCCAGGTAATTCCAGGACAAATCGAGGCTCCGCAGTTCTCCAAAGGAAAGAAGTAAGTCAGCATTCAGATACCATTCTCCCAACTTCCATTCCCTCGTCTGGTTGAGAGAAATTTCAGTCACTCGGCCGCCTGTCACATTGTTGCATTTGATTCTTTCCCAACTACAACAGTCAGTCCCATCCTCCGCCAAGTCAGGTCTCAGTTTTCCAACATTAAACACTGTTATTGCCAATGCCAAAGGATTATTATTGTCACAAGCTCATGTAGAAGAGAAGCCATACAAAAATTTTCTGCCATTCTTAGGGAGAAAGCCATAGAAGTTTTTGAACAACAAAACCCCTTTTGAGTTCGGTTGGAGAACATGGGTGCAGGTGCTGTCATCATTTCTACATCCCAAAACATTGATGAATATTATGTCAAAATTGAACATAATATCGATAAGAACATTAGCAACCAAACGAGAAGGTCTCCAGTCAAAACAACATATCGATAAGAACATTAGCAACCAAACGAGCATATTTAAGCAAGCATAAACAAAATATTCAAGCACAAACGACTTTTTTATGAATGTTTAGGACTAAATCAGGGTTTGCTTGAGAAAAAAGTATATATGCATGCAATGACTTTTTTATGACTGAACGATGAACATAATTTCAGTTTACCTGTCCCAACTCATTTCGTTTCTCTTTCGTTTGGTCCTAGTGACTCGTTTTCGTTTCTCTATCAACTCCAACACAACTTACCAACCACCCATCAGAAAAGCAAAATCAATGACAGAGATTGAATGGAAAAGAGGGTTCTCCTTCTCACCCTCACACACCCCAATATCGATGCCATGAAAGTCTAGAACATTCCCAATTCGACATTTGAGCTAACTGGACAAAAAAAAGAAAAAGAAAAAGAAAAATGCAAGACAACTCTCCAAATTCAGTATCAGAGATGTCTTTAAGGACTCAAAAAATAAGAAAATGAAAATGAAAATCCACAAAATCAACAGCTTCAACATCTAACGCAGCCGCCTGCTGACTAGCAAAAGGGCCGCCAAAGCATACACAAGGCCACCTTTGAACAGAGCTACAATTACAACTTGGACTGACCAAATCAGCCCCTAGCAGCATCACCAGCATTTGTGGTGGGGTTTGCTGTTACAGAATTTTGAATAGGACTGGCCCAAAATAGTGGTGGGGCCTGCTGTTTCGGCTTCCCATGCGAAGCTGGTTCAGTTATGATGGTGGAAGTTTGCTTAGGGCCTGTTTGGTTGGCATCTAGAAACCTGTTTCTAACTTAAAATCTAGAACTGGGTGTCCATGAAAAATTAGGAAATCAATAGCAGAAAATGCTCAGAACAACTTGGAAAATCTTTACAATCCCTGGTGTTTACAGCATGAATTCATCATCCTTGATGATTTATAACAATATACTTCACAAAAATAGAAGTAACTTCGATCTTCAAGTAGTTTGTCAAACTACCCATACAGCCACTGCTTTGATCTTCTAAACCATATGGCTGACCATGGGAAGAGTGAAGGTCACAACTAAGTGATGATGAATTTCTAATGCCATCAATAAAGACAATAAATGAAGTTTCCAAACATTTATGTTGGTTGGCATCGAAAACCAGTAATATACTACAAAAAACAGAGGTATGAAATAATTTGCATTAACTGATGGAATACCGAATACCTTCTCATGAGGCCCATCAACAGCCATGAGCAGAAGTCCAGATGCCAGAAGTACAGTACAAAATAGCATAAGCCAACCACCTCTTGTAAGAATATACAAAATTGACCGTTTCAGATATTGAACTGCAACCAAAGCGAAAAGCTTTAATGTCTTGAATGGTTGTGTTGTTAATGTCAAATTTTCTAGATCCAATCAATGCCTCTCATGTAAATTTGCAAATAAATAATAAAAATAAGGAATCAGCTAAGGAAATATCGAGAACTTTCTCCAACTTCTTTGTAGCTTATTATCATAAGTCATTTTCTCTGATATTCAAAAGAAAATTCACACCATTACAGACATCACAAAATCCAGTCAATACATTGCCTTCAATTACTTCAACTTTCTAATGCTGCCATCAGATCAGATTTTGGGCTGGATTGGAGATTAGAAGAGTTGAAGTTGAGATGGAAGGACAATGCATGAACACATGAATTTATACTCTTTCAAGAAATGCTGAGGGATAAAAAAAAGAGAAACAAAATGGAAAAAAAAAAACCAAACAAAGTTCCATGAAGAGTTGAAGGGATCGGCCCTATTTACTGATTGTTCTTCAATGTCCTACATTGAAACATTTCCAAAAAATGACCAATCTACCAAATAAATCAGAAATGGTACTGACAATTCCTCAAGCTGTTTGAGCCTAGATGTCGAGCACGGAATATCTCCAAACAAGAAGTTGCTGGATAAATCCAAGCATTCCACCAATAACCAGCTTGCACCATGACTGATTTTCATGGTCCGGTAATCCAAATGGGAACAGCATATCAACCATAAAATGACAATATACATACCTGAGTAAAGATCCAAATGGTAAGTAAACTACTCCTTAAATTGAGGCAGCTTAGGCTGTACTGGATTGGATCCTTCAATCCCTTCATTGCTCCTCAAGGTAAGCAACTTCTTCTTTTCCTGCATTGAAAAACTTGAAGGACGATTAATAACAGTATGTAACAAAACATTAATGAATTTAAAACAAAGAAAATGTATCCATTAACTAAAGCCCCAGAAATACATTAAATTGGTCATCCTTCCCATCTCTCTGAACTAACTCCTCTATCATCTCTAGGAGATTGGTGCATGATCTCCTAACCTGTGCAGCATTAGAAATCAACAACAATAAAAGATCGCTGCTTGAAACTGTTTCCCAAATATCACCCAAAGTCCCATTTGCCTCTGTAAATCCAACATCATGTGCTTCAGCAAATGAGCAGGAACCTTTCCTTAGCCCAATCTGCACTTTTTGCAACTGCAAAAATGGTATTAATGCACATGTCAAGAACATGATGAAGATCCTAACTTTAAAACAATGGCTTAGCTCCTATGAGATAGAAAAATTACAGGAGAAGCTAAAAAGGTGTGGTGAGTACGTTAGCCATAGAAAATGTTCTCTATTCTCTATTCTCTGTTATTCCAATGAAAACTATTAGCTAAAATGGGAAACCAAAAACAACACAATCTTCTCTATTCTCTGTTATTCCAATGAAATGAGAAAATTTCCAATGTCCTAGTTCAGCAAACAGGTGTCTATATCAAAGGTTAGGATTGTTCAATCTTCTCTATTCTCTATTTTTCCAATGAAATGAGAAAATATCCATTTCAGTGCAGCCCATTTTTAATATTTCCCAATTCTTTTTCTAACTAGCAAAGTTCAATAATTGGATATTGTACCTGTATGACGCTGATTGCTTGTTTGATTGCCCACCCACACAGAGCCAATGTGACTAGAAATAAGAGCAAAGAGATTGGTTTCACAGACTTCACCAAGACCTGCCATAGGATAAACAATAAAATAAATAAATGAAAAAAAGATGAAAAAGATGAGCTAGCAAAGTTCAATAATAGATTCACATGCAAACATAGCAAAGCTACACACGTGAATTGCCATGTCACTTGCTTAGAACAAGTGGGCCACAACATGAAGATCGTCGCGGTAAAAAATCAGATTGATTCATTCACCTTGGCATGCCAAACTGTCAACATTCAAATCAATGGACAGCCAATGTTTTGCATGGAGATGGTGTATTTATAAGACCATGCCGAATCTATTTTCACCTGATCATCAAAAGAACAAATATAACTAAAAAATCATCTAATTTAAAATAAAAAAATCGAGACCAATAACAAACTATGGAGAACGTATATTGAAGTTTAAATCGGAAGATGGTTTGGAGTCCAACCATAGGCTACATCATGTATATGTAAGTACTGAAACTATCTTTTTGTTTATCTATATCGAACTGTCCCAAGTGGAACAGATTTTTTTACAGTTGCTTCAGACATTGGAATGGGTTTCCATCAATTCCTTAACCTAAGATTTACTGTAGGAAGAAAATTCAATCTGCCAATTCATCTATTTATAAGCTGAGCAAATTCAATCCCTTCATTGCTCCTCAAGGTAAGCAACTTCTTTTCCTGCATTGAAAAACTTGAAGGACGATTAATAACAGTATGTAACAAAACATTAATGAATTTAAAACATGATGAAGATCCTAACTTTAAAACAATGGCTTAGCTCCTATGAGATAGAAAAATTACAGGCGAAGCTAGAAAGGTGTGGTGAGTACGTTAGCCATAGAAAATGTAGTCCTTTTGCACATACATTAAGAACCGCCAAGATTCAAGGAGAGTCAAAGGCCCAAGTTTAATATTAAAAATGCCTCCAAACACTTACCAAATGCAAATCACATATGAAAATCTAAAAAAATAAAAATAGAAATAAAATAAAATAGTCACAATTGTTAAGAAAAAGTAAAGGGCAATAAACAATTGAACACTCCTAACCAAAATCTAGATTGTAACAAGCACAAGTAATTTATGTTTGTAAGAGGAGGTATAAGACACATAATTAATATAGCCCATCTGTTCACCAATTCCAGTTCGCTTTCCCCAAATGCTAAATCTTATTGGGGCCCAATTGACCAATAGTCTAGATAAGTAAACCTTGGTCCCCACCTTGTTGTGGAAAAAGATATAAATTTCAAATTCACCTCCACAATGCAAAAATCAGCAAACCAACAATCCATTATTAACAAAAAATAAAAAATAAAAATGGATGCACCTCTATTCTTCCAACACAACTTCAGAAATAACCCAAGATAACTGATCGCCCACAGCCCATTTTTATAGGCGTCTCGCTGGAAATAAGTGCAAACAGACCAGGACATGCAGGATTTAGTTTTAATGATTCCCTGGCCCCAAATTGGTATTAGATGTGTTCCAGGTCGGACTATAAATTAATTCAATATCACATCCACTGCTGCAGAATGTCTGTTCAGACCCTTAACCACCAAACGAGTAATTGAATTCTAGTGTTTAACCGCCAAACAAGTAATTGAAAAGACGTTGGTGGAAGAAAAATTCAGTCTAACCTGGGTTTGGACTCTGACGATAGCAAAATAAGAAAACAACATTCGATGTAATAAAAAATCAGAGGAAAGAAAAACCTTCCTGAAATTTTACAATGGTTGATTTCTTTCTAATGGTGGGGCCATCCTATTGGATGGGTTGAAAACTGCCCAAACCTGAAATTTGAGCTATACTCAAGGCAAACCCAAGCAACTAACAAGACCAAAATTTCACAAAAACTTGGAGACAACATTCATGTTGAAGAAAAGGAAGGATGTACTTACTATTAGTCTTGTGCATTCATCAAGGATGTAAACTGTTTCATTCAGTGCCTCTACAACACCTCTTGAATCATCTTGAACCCATCATTCTTCAGTGGTAATTTCTTACATTAGTGTCATGTTTACACATGACCTAGAATCTTACAAAACAAAAGAACAAGAACACTCCATAGAAAATGAAATAACTTACAAAATTGTGGACACATACTCTTCAAGAAGAGATCATACATTTTAGGAAATCCCAAAACTCAAAACATTCTGTTTTTGTTTTTATTTTAATTAATTTGGTGGAATATTCATTCATTACCTCCTAGAAGTTCAGGACAGACTCATCCTGGATCATGCCTAGGGAGAGTAGGTGTCTTAACAAGCTTATTGAGCTAGAGACCACAACCAACATTCTTTTTCTTGTGAATATCATGGTCACCTTCAGGAAGGTTTCAACGGTGGATATCGTTGTTCCCACTGCTTTGTCGGTATGGCCCACCTGAATTTTGGATCTGCCTGATCCCCCGGGCTCAACCACATCTCTGTACCCGGGGGAATCTGCCCTAGATATTTTTCAGCTTATCTTAAGATGTAATCCCAAAATATAAGCAAATTCAAAACTCAAAGGGATTATACCATTGAGAACAGTGGTGAATGACCGTCCGAAACTTTTTGTGGGATAGAAGTTTTGGATCAAGCCCATCTTTGTATTTTTCCTCCATTCAGGTCTGGTTGACCTTATCAATGGGTTGGATGACAAATAAACTTTACGGTGGGCCCCACACGGCCATGTGGGTCCTTTCTTCGAAAGGGGCAGCCATACATCAAGACGAGGGGAGCAAAAAAATAAAAAGAAAAATAATAATAAGAAGAAGAAATAAGATTAAAGCGTTTTACCTTCTCTAAGGGGCAGAGGACTTCAGATCCAATGTCGAATTACTGGAAGTCCGGCTGGCAAACAACCCAACAAGAATGGTGGGTTTCGAGTACTTGGAAAGAAGGGAGAAATGGAAGACGAAAATGAGAGAAGGGAAGAGAAGCAAGGAAAATGAAGAAAAGAAACGAGATGGAAAGAGAGGATAATAGATGAGCGAAGGAAGCAAAGAGAGACAGAGAAAACCCTAGCGTGCGGAGTTACTCAGTACGCAATCCGCTTCCAGGGAGGGGGGCTTGAATTAGGTGTTACCCCGGGAACAACTTAGTGGGTGTTACCCCCACCGTATGGCCCACATGGATGATATTTTGTATATCCATGCCGTCCATCTGTTTCTACAGCCCATTTTAGGATGAC
Organism: Liriodendron chinense; assembly: GCA_003013855.2. Classification (NCBI taxonomy): domain Eukaryota; kingdom Viridiplantae; phylum Streptophyta; class Magnoliopsida; order Magnoliales; family Magnoliaceae; genus Liriodendron; species Liriodendron chinense. Next base: position 5,246 of record PVNU02002058.1, on the reverse strand, counting down.
GTGCCAAAAATTATGTAGATCCAAATCTCAAGTGGACCATAACACTAGAAATAGTGTGATTGAGTGACCCACCATTAAAATTCCAAAGAGCCCATCGTAAAGTTTTTATAATGTTTATTTGCAATCCAAGCTCTTGATAATGTCAATAAAGTCTTGATGAAGGGAAAATATAAAGATCAGATTGATCCAAGACTTTTGTGGCCCACAAAACGTTTTTAATGGTTATATATCACTGTTTCTAGTGGTATGGTCCACCTAAGATTTGGATCTTCTTAGGATTTTGGATCACATCCTAAATGATATGAAAAAAGAGATAGACGGTGTTGATATATAAAAACTACATCAAGATGGCCCCACATGGTTAGGGTAACACCCACTAAGTTGTTCATGGGGTAACACCTAATTCGCACCCCTTGGCTATTGATGCTTGGCTATAGGGCCACTGGCCGGTGCTTTGTTGGCCCCACCATGATGTATGTGTTTTATCCACGCTGTCTAGCCATTTCTGAAGATCATTTTAGTGCTTAATCCAATAAATGAGCCAAATCTAAATCTCAAGTGGACCACACCACCGGAAAGTAGTATTGATTGAATGTCCACCATTAAAAACCTCATAGGGCCCACTATATTAATTATTTGACATCCAACCTCTTAATTAGGTCATACAGACCTGGATGTAGGTAAAAACAAATATCAGCTTGTTTCCAAAACTTCTGTGGCCCTCAATAAGTTTTAACAGTGGTGTGTTCAATTAAAATTGTTTCTTGTGATGTGGTCCACTTAAGATTTGGATCTACCTCAAATTTGGGCTCATACCATAAAATGATCTATGAAAATGTATGGATAGAGTGGATGAAACACATTATCATGGTGGGGTCCACAGAGCACCGATCACTTGGCATTGACGGGTGGCAGGGTCACTAACCAATCTGCATCCGTTTATCCCAACGGTATGACCCCAAGTTGATATATTTTATGTATATCTAATTCATCCATCTATTCTTTTATATCATTTTAGGAATGCAATAGCAAATATTAGAAAGATCAAATTCTCAATGGCTAGATTAGAGTTGGGGTCCAATGACTATGCATTTATTAGGTTTTCACGAGGTCAACAAGTTGCAGCGCAATTTGGACCTAAAAATTTGGCCTAATTTGGAAATCTAATCCATTCACTCTATTATATTCATCAATAACTTTGATTTGACTGGTCACTTGCCCTGATCAAGTTTAAGATGAGAAAGATACTAAATAGATAAAATTGATCAATGATGGGCCATATCTTTTAACCTAACTATTAGATTTGAGTGAGATTAATCTAAACATCTAAAGTCATTTACTTTTCAATTTGGACCAATCAGATTGTCCAAAATTTGTCTAGCTCTAGAAAAAATGATTGTGCACATTTAAAGAGTCTTTTATACGGATATGATTCGGGCTTAATTTTGTTTTCAATAATAATTACCACGTTCTAAACATATCTGACCATTCAGATCAAGTTTAGGATAACTTGATCATAGAATTTGATCATCTCGTCATTATAATTTTTCCTTGCAATTAATTAACATCATTATATTAGGGGCTTCATTTTTTGCACCAATGAACATGTATGTATGCATAAACCAATCTGATAACCAGTTAACTGAATGAGTGTAATTTTTCATTTACAACTATCCAATAAATGTCCACCAATAAATTTGGCCCACTCATTTCAAATTTCTCGCTTTTATTTAAACCACAATTTTTTTCCAACACTTTTTTTTCAAAACTGATAAAATCTCTTTCTTTTATCAAATATCTTCAACTTTTATTTCTTTTCAAAATATTATTTTTTAATCAAACTTCTTAATTGTTTCGAAATACAAAATCTTAATTTCTTTATAAAAATTTTAATTTTTTTACAAACTTATCAATTTTATTCGAACTTCTCACCTTTTTCAAATGGCCATTTTTATTTTAAAAATCTCAATTTTTTGAATCTTATTATTTTTCTAAATCTCAATTTTACTAAAAAATTGTTAATTTATTTTCAACCTCTCACACTTTTTTTGTTTGAAATCACAAATTTCTTTTTTAACTTCACAATTTTCCCTTTTTCAAAATATTTAATTTTGTGAAAATTTGAAAAGAAATTTCAAACATATTAATTTTATTCAAATTTCTCAATTGTTTTTTTAAAATCTCTTAACTTTTTCTTTCAAATACTAAATCTGTTATTTTAAATATCAAATTTTTAATTTTTAAAAATATATCAGTTTTTTCTGGTATCTCATTTTTTCTTAAATTTTTATTTTCCGACGGACCTCATTTGGCGGTATCTTTTCGGGCTGGGATAGCGGCGGACCAAATCCGTCGTTAAATAGCGACGGGCTAAGTTCCGTCGGAAATTAATAATTTTGCGACGAACTTTGTTCGTCGGTAAATCCCGCGACGAAAATCCCGCCTTAATTTCGCAAAGCGACGAATATGTTAAAATACGACGAACCAGGTCCGTCGTTAAAGCAAGCAATTTTTCGACGGTCAATGTCCGTCGCAAAATCCGTCGCAAATTTGCGTTTTTCACGTAGTGGGTAGTCCATGAAATTTTTAATGATGTTGATTTAATTGCAACTATTTCCTACTGTGTGGTCCACCTAAAATTTGGATCAGACTCATTTTTTGGATCGTTCCCTAAAATGAGCTTTCAAAATGGATGGATAGTTTGGATGTACGTAACATACTTAATGGTGGGCCCCACAATTAGGGATTCGCCGAAAACCCACCCTAGCGAAACTCGTCCAAAAAGCTTTAAAAGGTTGTGTGCTTGCATGCAGCAGACCAATCAACTCTTGCTACGTCATTTCACTACCACGGGGTTGTGCAGACGTCACAATCCAATCCCCGTTCCCTTTCAGGAGAGTAATTATACATTCTGAAACGGGTTTTCAATTCCAACCATTGAAGCCGCATATTAATTAATGCTCATCCCTAAATTTTCAGTACCCTTGGTTTTAAATTAATTTTGATAAAATTTAACTTTTTTAATGAGTAATAAAACAAATCACTTAATTGGGTGGTAAAGACACTCTTGATCGTGGGAAAAGATGTGGGATTGATCGATTCTTACCACTGCAAGAAAAACCCCAAGAGGAAACTTAAAGAAAGAAATGAGAAAGTGATTATGGATAGCTTGATCACAAGCCCTTCTTTGTGAGATTATAGAAATTCTAGATGGATTTGATCGTTGGGTGGGCCACCATGATCAAATGAAAGATTGAGGCTAAGGAAATGATTTAGAATGGATACTGGTATTGAACCGATGGATGGTTCAAATCTAGCTCATATAGTCAATACATCCATAAAAATCAAAGAAACAAAGAAAACTCTAAAAGTTGTAAAATCGAATTGTCTTAAACAAGTTCAAACAATGTCCGTCTGTCGAAAGTGGTGAAAATTGTCTAACGAGTCAAGGCAGAAATTTGAATGAATTTGATTGAAGTAGGCAGTTCAATCAACTGTAGCAGCTCAAAAGTGTCCATAGACTGATGGATAAAAATTCAGACATTTTTTATTGATCAAAGTGGTCTTCAATGGATTGAAGTGATCCTCAAAGTGGTCTAATCAACACGTTCATCTTTAATATCCTTTTAATTAAGAGACTTAGATGGGCTTCGATGGGACTTATAACCAACTAAAACAACTAGAAAATGTGACTTATTATTTATGGAAGTCTTTCATTCCTACAAAATCTAAAGTTTTGGCAAAAAATAGAAAGTTTTCAAACCGGCTTAACTAGGTTGTTCTACTAATTATTTTAAGCCCTTTTCATATTGGGTTAGACTCCTAAAACCCTCGGGATCAAAAGATATGATCTAAACAAAACATATTATAAATAGCAAAATCAAATTAAAACTAGACAAATGACCATTGATCTGGTCGAATCTCGCAATTTTGACATAGGCAACCCGACAGAGCTAGGTTGGTTGGCTAAAGCAGTTAGAGCTACCCAAAATTATATATTATACACCCATAACTCATTTCAGACCGTGAAATACATTTCACAATTGCTTTACGATCGTAACAGTCCCAATCACTTCCAACCCCAATGGATCTTCTTCTGGTCCATCTGGGCCATAAAATATTCTGCAACCCGCTCTACATCATAATTGAATTAGAACATTTGAACAGTTGAGATCTTACCATGACAATCTTCACTCTTTGGAACTTGTTGGAGAAGACCGCGAATTTGTTGATGCATTGCTCTGCCCTTGAGATACGGAAGACAAGCGGAAAACCACATTCTTATTTTCCGTGAAAATTTGAAGTGATCTTGGTACGGGCGGCACGTTCACCTCCAAAACACCCTCCAAGATTTGAACAATCTGCCCCATCGACGGCCTGTCATTCTCGTCGTCCTGAATGCACCAGCCAGCCACTCTGCAAGCTCGACCGAGCTCTTCCATGTTCGCATTTCCCTCCAATTTGTAATCCAACAAGCAATGGATTTCACCGCTTGTGATTTTGTTCAGAGCTCAAATAGGGAAAAACACTGTTTCCCCTCCTATCAACTGCTCAGAATTCCTCCTCCCTGATATGATCTCGAAAACCATCATCCCATAACTGTAGACATCAGCTTTTGGCGTGATTGCCATCCCTGAAATCCATTCAGGTACAAGATAGCCTCTTGTTCCTCTTATGGTTGTTAAAACCCGGTTGAATTCCCGCCTGAAGAGCTTCGCTAGGCCAAAATCCGCCACCTTTGGGCAGAACCCGCCATCTAGAAGTATGTTTTCCGGCTTAATGTCACAATGTATGATACAGTTTTGACATTTCTCGTGAAGATAAGCTATTCCTCTCGCTGTCCCAATTGCTATCTGGTACCTCATTGGCCAATCCAGGATGTTGGAAATCTCACCAAACAGATTTACCTGATGACTGTGAATCATTGCTCCATTTTCAAATACATGTTGATTCACTACTAACAAGATAGTTAGAATTATCAACCATGGTAGTCTCTAACGGTGAATAAATAAGTGCAATCACAAATACCCCTCTCCATCCAAAAATATGGATTTATAGGCGCTTGAGAGGAGGAATTTACCTATTCTATTGGAAGAAATATCAATGGAAGTTAATTTGCAGGGAGAAGAAAAGAACTCACTGAAAGGATGAACCCTCCACTCACAAATCGTCTGGTCTCTTTTACAAGTGGTGTTAAATAGACGATTAAACTGCTAAGTTCTTGGTCATCGACGACGCCCACAGTT
>PVNU02002057.1:0-99526 GCA_003013855.2 Liriodendron chinense | reverse complement strand
AGATTCCTGAAGTAATTTGAGGAAGAAAAAGGAAAAGGAAAAAAATCAGAAAACAGACAGAAAAAGTAGCAAAACCTTAAAAATCAAAATCTTCAAGAAGAAACTACACCAAATCAAAGATACAGAGAAAAAGGTTCTTTATTTAAGAAGAAACCAAGCAAATTTAAATTCCTGCAGTGAAAATAAAAAATAAAAGAAATCTTAGAGAGAGAATAGAAATCAAAATTCTAAGGAACAAAAAAAACCCAAATAAAAATAAAAAAAGAACACGTAAGAAAACCACATACAAGAATTGATGAGGATATTCACGTTCCTGCTGTTATTAGAAAATTGCCAATATGAAGAATCAGAGAGAATAAAATTTGAAAGTTCCACGATCAAAAGAAACTAGATCAAAATCCTAACGAACCCAAATTACTGAAAACCCGAAATGATCTTTCGAATTCTGCAGTAATTTGCCCAAATCCGATCGAAATAAGAGAGAGGGAGAGAAAGAGACGGAGAGAGAGATGTTTTTTCCAAAAAATAAAATAAAATAAAATAAAACAGAGAAAAATACAAATAACGGGAGGTTTCAAGATCAAAAGAGCCCAAATAAAAAACCCAGATATAAATCCCGATTTGAGAAGAACCCAACAAGGAATTTCAAATTCGTGCCGTAGATTGAGAAGAATAAGGTGATGAACAGAGAGAAAACAACAGAGGGAATAGAGAACAAACCCTAAGAGAGAGAAAGCACCTTGGAAGGAGGAGACAGAGAGGGGGGTGAATCAGTACTTGGATTCTCGGTGGCGTTTGAAAGAGAGAGAGAGAGAGAGAGAGAGGAAGGAGGGCGGCTGGGAATTGTAATTTCTAACAGGCGAGACTTCCCTCCCACGTTCCTTGTATGATGAATGTATGTATACGAAAACTGTCCTCCCGATCAAGACACGGCCTTTTTTCAGTCTTCTCTTATTTTCCGTTTATTCCGCGTTCTTACGTTTTACGCACAAAAACAAACAAAACCTGGTGTGGACCAGACGCGGTTTGTCTGTTGACCCAACACCATCCAGGCAGCCGGTGTCAAAGCTCTGTGGGCCCCGCCATGGCATATCTATTTTATCCATACCGTCCATCCATTTTTCCAGATCGTTTTAGGACATGATTTCGAAAAATGAGGCATATCTAAATCTCAAATGGACCACACTAAAGGAAAACAGTATTGACTAAATATCCACCATTAAAAACTTCCCAGGGTCCACGATAATGTGTATTTGCCATCCAACCATCCAACCTGTCGATAAGGTCACAAAAACCTGGATGAAGGGAAATCACAAATACAAGCTTAATCCAAAACTTATGTGGCTCTCATAAACTTTTCAATGGTAACCGTTCAATCCCCCGTGTTTCCAGTGATGTTGTCCACTTGATACTTGGATCTGCCTCATCTTTAGGCTGACGTCCTAAAATGAGTTGGCAAAATGGTTGGACAGCGTGGATATAACAGATACATAGTGGTGGGATCCACAGAGCGTTGACACCAGCTGCCACCAACCCAACGATAGCCCCAACCGCCCAACCCCATCAAGTGTCCAAGATTAATGGCTCGGATTGATGAAAGTGGGTGTGCCACCAACTAAACAGCTAGGATCTTCCACCCATTATGGCTTCAGGTCCACGGCCCACTCAGCCTGCCTCCATTTTTACTTTCTTTTCCTTTTTTATGCATTAATAGTACGATTAGTACCCAACTGAATGATCTGGACGGTTCATTTTATGGGCCATGATTTAGGTGGGCCACGTCCTGAAGTGAAAACTCCACTGGATCTCTATAATACGATTGGTTGCTGCAAATGGGCGTCGTAGGCAATATTCCACATTGAACAAGAAAAAAAGGATGGCGTAGGGAAGACTATTCAACGGGGTCAATTTATGGGACATGATTGTTTGGGTAGTAGTGGACCCCACCAGACGAATTGCTTGGATCGCTTGTTTTGTCGCTTGCCCAACTTCAAGTGGGAAGTTGACTGCGTACTGAGTAACTCAGTACGCTAAGGGAACTGAGAAAGCTCTATGGGGTCCACCGTAATTTATGTATTTGATCCACTCCGTTCATCTATTTTAACGGATAATTTTATGGCTTGAGACAAAAAATGAAGCATATAAAAAACTTAAGTGGCCACAAGACAGAAACAATGTGAATTGAACGTGTACCGTTGAAAATTTCTTGGGGGCCACTGAAGTTTTGGATCACGCTGATATTTGGCTTTTCCCTTCATCAATGTCTTCGTGATCTTGTGAACAGGTTGGATGACAAATAAACATCACGGCAGGCCCTAGAAAGGTTTATACGGTGGAATCATTATACCTACTGTTTCCTGTGGTATGGTCCACCTGAGTTTTGGATGTGCTTTAATTTTAACTCCAACCACTTAAATGATCTGTAAAAACGGATGGACGGTTGTAGATAAGCCACATACATTTACAGTGGGCTCAACTGAGTTTACTCAGTACATAAGAGCGTCCTGAGTAACTCAGTACGCAATACGATTTCCTTCGAGTGCCGTCTAACTACCTTGGATTGCCAATGGACTTTGACCCATTCAAACCGGTTTTCCTATTTGGACTTTTATAGTGTATGCCACGTGTACAAGCTCCAAATGCAAGCGCATGAGAATATCAAAAAACTCTCTCGCTTGTCTGCCTCTCTCTCTCACGTCTTGCAAACGGCTTCCTCTCTCCACTTGAGTGCATGCAATGTCCACCAGCAGCATGTTTACAAAAAAAAAAAATATCATTGTTTCATCGATGCTTCAATACGACCAAACTACATGTGCGGTTGTGCATTATCCTCCATCATTCATCTGTTGTGCAGCACATGGATTGGAATCAAACGCTAATAATAAAAAATATTGAACTTTTAAGCATTTAATGTTAACACTTACAACATGTCTGTTAATATAGATTTGAATGCAAATTAATGATAAGAGAAAACAATCTGGACCCTTCATTATTTCTTGTGTAGAGACTGGTTCTGGTTGACCCACCTAGTGAAAGCTTTGAACTAAATCTATTGGACATGATTGATTGGTAGTATACAAATACACTTGTAACAAATTTATTGGTATGCCTGTATTGATTACAGTGATGGTACCCATAGAGTGATAAAGAGAAGAAAATGGCATACCTGTATCGATGGGTGTGTAGTATACAAAGACACTTGTAACAAGTTTATCTCTAACACAATGATAAAACTCAAGATCACTTCTACGGAGAGCAACTAGAGTTTGGACAACAAGTAACAAAAATTTTTGGAAGAATGATTCTTGGCTAGAACATCAGCTACTTATATTTCTCTCTCTCTCTCTCTCTCTCAAACACACACATGGAAAAGTAATAATTTTCTTTCCAACGTGATAGCAGACAAAGTAACAATCAATCTCAATGTGCTTAAATGTCTGACAAAAAATCATTCTTTGCAGTTGCAATGACGTTCTTATTAGCACAAGAGAGGATTACCCATGGTGCAACACACCCATGTATTTTATCGGTTGCTACCCGCCAACCATGTCACCTTCCCTCTCATGTCGCTCAACTTTTTCTTTGTAATTTTTTTAGGCATTAACAGTACAAGTAAGACCCACCTTCAATGATCCAGATGGTTCATCTTATGGGCCATGATTTGGATGAACCATCCTCTAAAGTCAAACTCCAATTGATCATAAAAAAATCCAGAGGTTGCTCAAGTCGATGTTGTAGTGTACTTCCACATCATAGAAAAAAAACTACTAAAATCATAGAAAACTTGATTAATTGGTGGTAGCAACCCCAAAAAAAAACTATTAAAATCATAGAAAACTTGGCTCGCTTGTATTGTTGCTTAGCTGCTTAGAATGCCATATGGTAAGAGTTTAGGATCATGGACCATGGGGTTGTTTGTTTACCACTTTCTACGCCCATGAAATCTGAAAGTCAGCTTGCAGCCACCGAACATGCCATTTTGGATGTTTGTTTGGCATACTTAAAGACAGTACTTCATAGAAATTATTCACATATTTAAATCAGGAGTGGTGTATGGGCGGAACATAGTCAATGAAGAATGCAGAATGTGGTATGTGGCTCTATGTTTAAAAGAATTCAAAAATGACAACTCTGCCCCCATTGAAATAACTTTCTAAATCTTTGAGGGTTAATTTGCATTGACGCTGTGTCAACGTGACAAATTTCATTGAACCCTATCATGATGTATGTGTTATATCCATCCCGTTCATCTATTTTGCCGCATTAATTCAAGGCATGACCCCAAAAAATGTGGCGGACCCAAAACTCAAGTGGACATACCACATAAAGTTGTGGGGACAATGACGCTCACCATTGAAACCTTCTTAGTGCCCACCGTGATTTTTTGGCCATCCAACCTGTTCATAAGGTCACACAGACCTAGATGAAGGGAAAACACAAATATCCTCTTGATCCAAAGCTTTCGTGGCTTTCAAGGAGTTTTCAATTATAGGTGTTCAATCTCAGCGCGTTTATGTTGTGTGGTCCACTTGGGCTTTGGATCTACCTCTTTTTTTTTTTTTGCTCATGACTCTGAAAAAAATGGATGGACGGTTTAGATCTAACACATGCATCATATTGGGGCCCACAGAACCTTGCCATACCAACACTCAAAGGTGTTGTGTTACACGCTACCAAGCGGTATTTCAATTTGAGAGGGAGCGTATTAGGTGTGGCCCGAGTTACGCATGAGTGGGTGTTGCCTGGCTGTGGACCCACCATGATGTTTACTTGCCATCCAACCTGTTCATAAGGTCACACAGACCTGGATGAAAGGAAAACACAAATATCAGCTTTATCCAAAGCTTTCATGGCCCCCAAGAAGTTTTTAATGGTAGGTGTTTAATCCACACTGTTTTTTTTGTAATGTGGTCCACTTGACTTGGGATCTGCCTCATTTTTTGGCTCATGCCCTAAAATGATATGATGTAATGGATGGATGGTGTGGATATAACATATATATCATGGTAGTGCCTATAAAGATTTGCCACATCAACAAGCAGCAACTGTGTTATCTGCTGCACAATCCAAGTCCCCAAAACCATAGGTTGAGGTGGAGGGTGTTGCCTTGAACATGAGGCCCACCTTGATGTATGTGTTGCATATCCATTCCGTCCATTAATTTTTAAAGCTCATTTTAGGCCATGGTCCAAAAGATTAAGCAGATCCAAATTCAAGTGGACCACACCACAAAAAACAGTGGTCATTGAACGCCCACCATTAAAAAATTCCTACGGCCCAACATAAACATAATGTTTATTTGTCATCCAACCCGTCGATAAGGTCACACAAACCTAGATGAAGGGAAATAAACAAATATCGGCTTGATCCAAAACTTTTGTGGCTCATGAAAAACTTGTGGCCCACAAACTTTTTTAATGGTGGGCTTCAATCCCTATAGTTTGGTCCGATTGAGATTCGCATCTACTTCATTTTCATGACCATGGCATAAAATGAGCTGTAAAAACTAATTGACGGTGTGGATGTACAACACATATATCAAGGTGGGTCCCATGGTTAGGGTAACACCCATTAACATGTTACGATAACCCCTAATGGGACACAGATCGCCAGCTTAGCAGTAACTTCCTACTGGGGGAAGTTAGGTGGGGCCCACTGTGATTTTTGTGAGAAATTCACTTGGTCCATCCGTTTCCCATATTGTATTTGGATATGGGCTCACAAGGTAAAATTGTCAAATTTCATACATTTTTTGTCAAACAGAAATTTTTGGATTTAGTACTAAATTTTAGTGTTCAGGAATTTTTTCAAATAGTTTACCAAACAAGCATTCCAGCACATATCTATATTTAAAATTCAATCGATCAAGTACTTAAATTAATTTCAGACTTTTTTCATTCAGTTTACCAAACGCACCCTATGACCCATTCATAGAAGATTTTCCAACTTGAAATTTTAACTGAATAGTATATGCCATGTGTAGAAGTCCTCGATGCTTGCATTTCAGACTATTAAATAATTCCATTTTATTATCACTGGTCCACCTCTCACCCACATCTTACAAACTGCTTCTCTCCATGTTAGTGTGTGGCATATCTGCCAATAGCATGTTACATATTTGTGCCCTGAGATCGCATAGGAGTTTCTATTCATGCTTCCATACAATCAAAAGTGTGCATGTTGCATTTACATGATAATCTAAACCATTCATTGATTGGCAGCACATACATTGGAATCAAAGACATAAATTCATTAAACTTTTAATGTGAACAATTGCAACATCTACTTCCTCCACTATCAATTTGAATGTCAATGATTAGACAATACAATCAGGATCATACATTCTTTCTTACCTTGGGTCCTCTCTGGTTGTACCGACGAAACACTACGTGAAAAGGCCCTAAATTCATCAGCCTAGGGTCGTTGTTTTCTAGAAAATTCAACGGCCCATACCACTAATTTTATCTGTCGAATTTTTCATCGTCAAAAACGTTTTTCCTTAGCTCAAACTCAACGAATTATAATTAACGGAAGAAAAAATCGTCGAATAATCAAGGTCAATTTCTAACTTAAGTCAACTCGCATTCATCGGCCTGGCTCATTGAATTTAAAAAAAAAAAAAAATGACAGCTCAAACTCGTCGTATTTTTAAAAAACGACGACCCAGATTCGTTAGCCATGACCACCAAATTATAAATAACGATAGCCCAAGCCGACAAATATTGCTTTTGAGTCGTTGGCTCAGGGCGTTAAATAAATTAAAATTCGGCGGACATAGCCGACGAATTTATGGGTGAATTTTTTAAAAAAAATCCGTTTAATGGTGTCTTAGGGCATCTAGCTGAGCCCGAAACCTACATATACACATCAATTTCCATTCATATACATCTAAATCCAATCACATACATCCCCATTCACATACATTCAAATCCAATCACCATTCTCATTCATATACATCCAAATCCAATAACATATATTCTCATTCACATACATTCAAATCTAATAATCATTTTCATTCATATTTATACATCCAACTATTCATAAAGTAATCATATAACCAATATTTATAAACTATTCATAATAATACACAACCATAAATGTAAAATAAAATAAAGTCTAAAAACCATCCCAAATAAAACTAATGTACCGAAATCTCAAGGGAGTATATCCGTCATATGTTGAGGCCATCTAATAATTGATCCAATATCAATATTTGCATATGTCTCTTCAGGTTTGTCTTGATTTACCAGCTTAGCAAACCAATTAAATATCTCCTCTATACAAATATGATAAAAAAAAAAATGGATCACGGTCCTCGCTCGAAACTCGTACTCGACTGGCCAAGGTTCTAGTACGTCGAATGTTTCTCAAGTAACATTTGCGCCCATCTAAATTAGGGGAGGGAGAGTATGCTGATTGTTTGTCCTTATCGGGTCTTCCCTATTAATAAGAAATAAATAAAATTAGTATCTAAATCTACATATAACTAAATCTTAATCTGTAAATTACTTGGATCTAATATTATTGAGAACCAAATGCGATCTTAATCTAAATCTAATGATAATGCATTGAAATTAAATATGACTCGGACACATTTAAAGACATCGTGATTAAATGAGAATGCATTGAAATTAAATATATATACCTGAAAAGGCCGTGTAGTCAGCTAAGAGGTAGACCACAGGTGTTGCTGGCTCATATTTGTCATATGCTCTATCATCGTCTTCATTTGTTAGGACATATAAACCATTTGTCCCTCCATCTCATCTATATGAGTCCAATATTAAACTGATGTACATAAATCAGCCTTGCTTATTCCCCCTCCTATGTCGTATATCATTCCCTTTTTATCTTTTCCACACACTGTTGAAACTAGAAAATGCACAAGGCAATTTTATTGTGTATTATTATTCTAGGGTTCTGAGTATCGAAAATATTTATGGACAATCATAAGCAATCACAAAGTAAACAAAGAGATATTGCAAGGCAAATTTTATTCCAGAGATTTTAAGATCCTATACATTCCAGGCCATTATCTAGCACAAGTCCTTAATTACATCAATGGTTGATCATCCTTGATTAAAAGGCAAAAATAAATATAGGCGCGTGTCATAGATAAATTAAATAAAAGGAATGAGAAAGAATAAATGTAAACTATGCAAAGACATTTTTATGTGGAAACCCTTGCGGGAGAAAACCACGGCACAAAGCGATAAAGCTCCACTATGAATGATAGTTGTACAATAGATGGAGTATTCGAGAAAAGGCCTGGATAGATCGAGCAGGTGACTAAGTTATTAGGGACTATGGTCTTTAAGTTTGTGGTCATAAAGACCAGTGTAATTTTGTTATGGACTGAGCCATCGTTTTAGACAAGCCGAATGTCTGTCCCATGCCCTTTCAGGCCGGTCCGAGTCGAGAGACTATCAGGGTTTTTAATCAAGTCGTGCATCGCTGGACCGTCTTCCCGTATTTTTTATGACGGGTGACCACCGGAGTACATGAAATACGACTATTGGACGGCACAACTCAGAATCACCACCTGCTTTCTTTTTGAACAGATGACCATAGGAAGGCACATCGCAACTACTTGATTGGCTCAACTTACAGATCTCGATTCGGATGGGTAGGGCATTGGCCAGCTTTTGTAATGGCAGTCCATAACAAATTTTTTGAGTATTGTTAGAACTCTTTAATCACGGTTTCTGGTGGTAACCATAGTCCCTTTTAGTTAGTCTTGAGCCTCAATCCAGGCTAGACCCTAGTTGTGCAATAAACATAATCGATACAAAGTTCTTGTAATCAGTTGTCGAATTAGGTTGGAGTTTCCTGACTTGTCTTCAGAAGCAATCCCTATCCTGCACATTTGTTGATAGCTAATTCGCAATGAGAGATAAATAGAGAACCTGCTGACACATGTATAAATGTGTGGGACATTGTTGTTAATCTCTGAATTGTGCATATTCTAACCCCAATTCATCACTCTTTATGCATGATTTATAGTGTTAAAGACCCATCTTATGCATGTGTTTGTGTTTGTAGGAATGAAAGAGAGACTTTATGAATTTAATGCTAAAAGACTGCTTTAGGACACCTGGAGGATCAAAGGAAGAAAGGCCAAGAATGAAAGAAAGAAGCTATGGAAGATGGAGTTGAAAAAATTAAGAAAAACCTTGAAGAAATCATGTTAAAAGACCTAGAAGGGCCAAAAAAACCAAATTATAGAGCTGCAGGGCTAGAAAAGTAATTTGCAGAAAGTTACAGTTTCTGAAGATTGATCCATCGATTGATCGCCCAGCTTGAGCGATTGATCGCTCATAGAAGAATTGACAGATTTGTTGCTGGACTAAAGTGCGAATTTACGATTGATCTCTTAGCCTCAGCGATTGATCGACAGACCTGTAGATCAATCGACAGAATGCAGGTTTTTGAAGAATTGTTGCTGGAACTCTCTGGACACTTTTTTGGACCAGGCGATCAATCGCCCAACCACCTGCGATCAATCGCCCGATCATTAAAGACCAGAATTGATCAATCGCCCGTGCGCCCAGTCTAGAAATTTCTAAATCTGGTCTGATTTTCTCTGCGCAAGTGCGTAAGTTTTACGCAAATTCTCGAATGTTTTGCGATGATGAGGCTTGAAGGCTATAAAAGGACTCCTCTACTTCGATCTAAAGGCATCCTAGAAGAGATTGGAAGTCGTGGAAGGTGAAGGAAAGCTTTGTGGAGCGTCTGCAACTCTGTCGACTCTGGTTTATCTAATTTTTCATGTTTTCCCTTAGTTTTTCTTTTGATTCTAGTTGTAGTGTGACAATGCTCGGCTAGAACCTCTTAGCTAAGGCTAAGAGGTGAAGCTTGTTGCCAATTTTATGTTTAATTCATTTTAATTCAAGTACTTTATTTCAAGTTTAGATATTTAAAGTTCTAGTTTGAATAATATTGGTCTTTTTGGATGTTTTATGAGAGTTTGTGTAGTTCGGACATGAATTCCTTGCAATTCTCTGAGATTGCCATGTTGGGATTGATTTGATTCAAATTGTAGTAACCCTGGAGCATGCCATAGTCTATTGACATGGCTGTTACTTCGAAGGCTATAAGTTTGGAGTCTACATGCTTCATTAGAACTAGAATTCTGAATTTCCAGATTTGAATGAAGAATATGTGCTGAATAACTTATCTTTCAATTAGATGATAGATAGAACTTTGATTCTAATTATGGTTGTGCTTGGATGAACGGATTAACATAGGATTACTACAAGTGGATCCTTAAAGCCTTAGTGCACTTTTTCCTATTCTCAGATTTTCTTCTTAAGTTGTTGTTTTAGTTCTAGTTATTATAATTGAATTCCAACAAAACTGTTTTAATTGAAGTTGCTAAAATGGTTTGAATTGGTTTATTCTAATTCCCTATAGATCGATCTCGGTCTTACTGAGATTATTACTATATCACAACCTTGCACTTGAGGCGAGTGAACAATTGTAACAAGGCAAGGGATTTTTATGCACGATCAATGCAATAGAATATATATCATATGAGATTGATTGTATGTGATGGATACAATAGAAGCTATGTCATGTGAGAATGAATGTATGTGAGAATACAATAGTATGTATGCCATGTGAGGTTGAATACATGTCGAGTTAAGTAGGGTAAATGCTAGATTAAGCAGAGATGATTGGATTAAACAAAGATGGGTGCTGGATTAAGGAAGATGAATACTAGATTAAGCATAGATGAATGCTAGATTAAGCAAGATGTATGTTGATGCATGAAGCAAGCAATATTATCTAATCACAGCTCCATTTTTTTTTATAGATTTGCACTAAAACAATAATCTGGTCATATCGCTACCTGAAAATTCTAAGTAAAAATATGGATTTTTTATCTATCCACACATCGACCATAATATATCATGAATATTTTATTGCTCCTTGGTGTTTTAGCATAATTAGGGTATTTCAGATTTTTTAGACGGTTTAGATACAAAGAAAACATCTCAGTTCAAAGAGATGAACTTTTTAGGGAGTGCCAAAAAGTTGGGATTTGTACTTCGAATGGAAAATCAAAATCTTTATTGTTGGAAATTTTTTTTTTAGTACTTTTTATTGAATCCAAATGGAGGGTACTTCCTTATTTACATAAAAATGTTTAAGTAAATGTCATATTTTTATTTATGTAAATAAATTAATTTATTTTTGTTTCCATTTACTTTAAGTTATTTATATAAATAAGGTGTACAGTGTAATGCATGTGTGCAGGTTTGCAGTGTAGTGTAGTGCAGACATATGTGTAGTACAGTTTTCAGAGTTGCAAGAATGACTAAGTGTTGGGCATTCTGGAGAAAATTATATATTAGAGGTCATTAACATCGACCGTTGGAAAATCCAGTCTAGGGGATGGATAAATCTCATCAATGTGTGTTTAAAAAGTACACCACTTTGGAGAGGCGGGTCCCAACCAAAGTGGGCAGCGCCACGAAACATCTCGCCCTGATAGAGACATTCGGGCACATGTGCTCATGGGGTGGGCGCATGCGAGCCTCTGAGCACATGTGCTCTGACTATCCTAGGCGTATGTCTCATGACTTAGCTTTTTCTGGATTTTTTCTTTTCTCTCTATACACTTCCACTCCGATAGGAAAAATTCATTTCTAGTGAAGGATTCTGGCTAGGAAATCCCTTTCCGGCCAAAGATTCCGGTCCTCTAGTCGAAAGGATTTCAAAGTGGGCGCATGTTACCTTGCGTCACTCTAACGTCTCTCTGTAGGTGAAATCGTCCCTTCGTCATCAGGTCAGACTACTATTTATAGTAAGTTAATCGGGTCCGGGTCCGGGAGAAGTCCCGGGCGCATGTGTTTGTGGGAGACTTTCCTGGCACATGTGGGCTTCTGACTGTTGATGGGTAGATGTACTCTCCAACTATCACCATCCGACTATTGTTGGGCAGATGTACTCTCCGACTGTCACCCTCCAACTGTTGCTAGGCGGATGTACTCTCCGACTGTCACCCTCCGACTGTTGCTAGGCGGATGTACTCTCCAACCGTCACCCTCCAACTGTTGTTGGGCGGATGTACCCTCCGAATGTCTCCCTCCAACTGTTGTTAGGTGGATGTACTCTTCGACTGCCACCCTCCGACTATTGTTGGGCGGATGTACCCTCTGACTGTCACCCTCCGACTATTGTTGGGCAGACGTAACCTCCGACTGTCTCTAGACTTAGAAAAATTATCAGTTTTCAGGCTTTGACTGTCCGCTCCAAAGGACAGGTCCTCAGGATGTTGAATGAATGAGTTGGGATAAAGATGATCAACTGCTGTGAATTTTGGTAGTTGCTTCCTAATTTGGATTGTCCCGGTCAGCTCCTGACATGGGCAAAACGCACTTCGGGGTGCGCAAGTAAAAGTATGCATTGCACGGTACCTGATGTTGGGGCTCAAATTCATACACATGATAAAAACAACTTGTGGTGTCCATCTACAACAATTCAGATTAATTTCAGGCCCAGAAAACGTGATTGGACGCCAGCACAGTCCTAACCCTAGGTGACTTGTGTAATCATGACCATAACCTATTAATGCCATTTTGGAGCAGATTTGGACATGCGTATTGTCGCCAAATGATCCGAAATGCCCGAAAACCCTTTAACACCTGAATTCAAATGCCATGTGATGCATATTTTTATCTGCACACCCTGAAATGCATTATACCCCTGTCTGAAGCTGACCAAAAGGGTACAAAACCTACGAATGCTATTTCGGAGCTGGACTGGACACGCATATTGCTTCCAAATGGTCCAAAATGCCCAAAAACCCCCAACTACCAAGTTTGAAAGTCGGGAGATATATATTTTCATGTGCAATCTTCCAAAAGTGAGGTTCCTATACCAAGAGCCGACCTGGAGGGTCCAAACTAGGAAACAACTACCAAAATCTACAACATCTGATCCTCCACACCCATCTCATTTATTTGATAGGTCAATAAGAGCTTAAAAGTGGCTTGGCGTTAATGACTTCAGTCCCCGAAAGAGTACCTATCCTTGGGTCGCCCGTCGGAGCCTGAAATCTTGAAATATTCTAAGTCTGGAGGATGTTTCTCTTTTGCAAAGTGCAGAACCCAAAAATAATCAAGTAGTTGAAATTTTGCTCTTTATAGAGGGACATGTGCTAGCCCATAGAAATGCATGCGCCAGCAACATGCGCCCGGGACATTTCCTCCCGGAGAATCTCCCGGAAAACTTTCGGAAAAGTGTAAGTTTGGCCACATGCACCAGCCACAATCACCCGAAAATCCTCTTGGAAACACATGTGCTCACCATATTTTGTTTCCTAGACCCGGATCCAATTAGTTTACTATAAATAGTAGGTCGACTTGATGACCATAAGCGACATCATCCACAGATGACATCGGAGTGACGTAAGAGGTAGCATGTGCCTGCTTCGTCTTCCCTCACCGGATCCCCTCGTCGAAAAGGGATTTCCTCACCAGAATCCCTCGCCGAAAAGGGATTTTCCCGTTGGAGTTTGAATGCAGAGGGAGAGAGAGGAAGAAAACTCTAGAAGAAATTTTCTTAAGTAGTGGAAATTTCCACTTCATAAGGACATGCACCCACCTCTCACTAGAAAACTCTGAAATTTGGCTAAGTCATTAAGGACATGTGCCCACTATGACAGGCCAGGCACATGGGAAGTTCTTCCTCTTTCTTTCTCAACTTAGGGCACATGCATCCAAGGGAGGGCACACATGCGCCCACCCCAGGCACATGCACCCACCAGCCATACCACATGCGTCTGGATGGTCTCACCTGGCCCGAGATGTCCATGGCATGGCCTACTTTCGATGGGTCCCGCTCCTCTGAGGTAGTATGTCTTCTAGACACACATCGCTGAGCTTTGTCCATGCCCCGGATTGGATCTTCCAACGGTCAACGTTAAATGACCCAAATCAGTGATTTAATAAACAATGACCAACACTTAGTAAAATCTGCAAGTCTGAAAACCCCATTTTAAGAGCATAAAATGACTAAAACCAAGTGAAATTAAGTGAAATTTGACCGACGCCAAGAGAGAGACTTAGTTCCTCCATGGTCCGAAACACCGTAATAATGCATCGCATCAATGTCAATCATTGTCCTAATCACCAAATATCCTAATTAAGTAGTAAATAGGCCCAGTACTTCGTCATTTTCATCCTTGGGAAGTGCCCTATTGGTTCGAAGATCAACTGATGCTAAGTAGAATTAAGCAAAATCTGACTGATGCCAAATTGGATCTAGCATCATTACAACCTAATGAATATAATCCAGCACTGTCCGAAGGTAATTATCATCTATATCTACCGAATATCCTAATTAAGCGATAAACAGGCCCAGTACTTAGTCATTTTTAGCTTTGGAAAGTGCCTTGTTAGCTCGAAGATCGACTGACGCCAAGTAGAATTAAGTGTAATCTCACTGACGTCAAAGCAAATATAACATCGTCATACTATAAGGCAACTAAATCAACACTTATGGGGTACTAATCCTCACTATTTATCAATTATTGGCATAAACGGACATTTATTAGTTCCAATTTTCAGGCTTCGAAATGTGTAATCTAGTTTGTCGGACTTGAATCCTCGAAAGAGCCTGGCTCGATATAACTTATCTAATTTCGTGTCAACAATCGGAAGGTACGCAAAGGAAGGAATGTTCTCGAAGATGAGTCGCTAGGCTCCAAGATCAAACACGTTTACTTTGTATTTATTCATGTACTGTATAAACTTTATTCATCCCGGATCAAGGCCTGAGGCTAAACCTAAGGGACTATGGTTAACACGAGAAACCGAAATCGAAAGAGTTCCAACGACATTTGAAATGTTTTACTATGGGCTGCCATTACAAAAGCTAGTCAATGTACTACCCATCCACAATGTGATCTGCTGGTTGAGCTGATCAGGTAGTTGTAATACGTCTTCTCACAGTCACCCATCATAAAAATCAAGAAGAGGGCTCTGAGTTGTACCATCTCGAGGTCACCTATCATAAAAATACAGGAAGAGGGCTTCGAGTGGGGCTTTCTCGAGGTCACCCGTCATAAAAATACGAGAAGAGGGCCCAGCATTGCACCACTCGATTAAAAATCCTCACAGTCATTCAACCTGGACAACCCAAAAGAAAATGGGACATAGGCATCTGACTTGCTTAAAAGCATGGCTCAGTCCATAATAAGAAAATAAAAAGGTCTTTATGACCATGAACTCAAGATCATAATCCCTGGCAAGTTAGTCCTTTGCCTTTTAATCAAAGGTGATCAACCATTAATGTAATTAAGGGCTCGTGACAAGTATCACAGCTTGGAATGTAAAAGATCTCAGAATATATGGAATAAAATTCGCCTTGCGATATCTCTTCTTGTGTATGATGTGTTCAAATATAATCACAACCACAACGATGTATAGTGGTTTGACTTTGGGTCTACTCCACTCCCGATTTAAGTACTCAACCCCTTTGAGCACACCGGCATTCATCAGGGAGTTTAAATCAAGTTCCTCTCAACCTAGGTGTTTTAACTCGAATCCACCCAACAGGGGAGTTTGCAGGTTTCTGAAATTGCATCACTTTGATTATACTTGTAGATGCGATGAGTGAGGAAGCTTAGAGGAGTAACTAAAATTATGGTTAAGTCCTAGAGGAGGGGTGATTAAGACTTTTTAAAAATCTTTTTGCCTACTTAACAGATTTAACAATTTAAACTAAGTAAGCGATAACACTTCGACTTCTAAGCCTAAGTGGGTCCAATCACATGACTAGCATATGGATAATCAATAAGCTACCTAGTTTAAGTATGCATAGATTAACAAAAGATTAAACTAATGAAGCACCAAATCTATGTAACCTATGTAGACTTTATGAGAATAGATCATAAAGCTCAAGTCTACACAAGTGAAAGTTCATCTTGTGTGTTAATGTGCCTATCTAGTGCCCAGCTTACATTTTAATTAAGAATTCATAATTAAACAATTAAACACAATGCATAATAAGAAATGTGCTCAAATACAATCACAAACACAACAATGTATAGTGGTTCGACTTTGGCTCTACTCCACTCCCGGTTCAAGTACTCAACCCATTTGAGCACACCGACATTCATTAGGGAGTTTAAATTAGGTTTCTCCCAACCTAGGTGTTTTAACTTGGATTCACTCAACCGGGGAGTTTACAGGTTCTACCCAACCTATATGTTTACACCAATGTTGGTAGCTTCCCTTGGAGACTTATTTAGGCCCGACAAACGTGCCAAGGACCGACAAACGCCCCTAAACTTTAGGCCCGACAAACGTGCCAAGGAACGACAAAAGTTTTGCATAGCACGTCAACAACGCCGATGAACCGAGATCCAATCTTCGGTCTCACCCACAAACGATAAACAGGAAGAAATAATAATTAGAAGAGGAATCGAAACAAACCAATAATCCAGAAGAGAGATTTTACGTGGAAAAACCCCAAACAAGAGTAAAAAACCACGGTGCAAAACTCTACTATGAAGAAAAACGAAGTTACAAGCAATACACTTACCTTCTCCTATGCTCTCATGCACAGAGATGACCCTTTTACTAATCCTCTCGCTGTTTCTCACCTTAGATGTATAGAAACCCTAATCCCATTGCCGAATCTCGGATTACACCCCTTTATATAATAAAACCAGAAATTATAACTCAAAATAGGAAACACCGCACTTTAGTTCGCGGCTGGTCGGGCGCCCGCCCAATGCAACATATGTCCAGCGAGCTACAGGCCAAAACAGACTATTATCGGGCGCCCGGTCAGTTTGGTCGTCGGGCGCCCGACTGTTCACAGAACAGTCCAGAGACTTATGTCTCAAACACATGAATATCGAGCACCCAGTCCACAGACTGTCCGGGCGCCCGACCACATACTGATGTGATTAAATCTACATCTCAACAAAACATCCCTAAACTTTTAGGCTTAATTAACAAACCAAGGATTGACAAACGAACCTAATTCGAGTTTGACAAACAAACTCTACACTTAATTCCCACCAGGAAAAGAGTGGATCGACTCAATACAAATCATCAACCTTACATGTTGGATTTGAGCCCGTGTGCTCTCACAATCATTGATGTCGTTGCTTCACAATGCTCCAGCTCCAAGATTAACCACCTTCCATATGATGCTCCGACGAAGACGCCCAAGGTGCTAAGAGGTGGTAAATCATTGACAAATGGTATAAAATGGGTTTCTTAGAGGAATACACCTATTTGGATTCCTAGGTGGTGTTTAGACCAAGGTTCTACTTACGAACAAGGTGCCTAAATTCCTAAGAATCAGGAGGGAACAAGTCCATTCTCATTTGAGCTTTGAATCATCCAAGCTTGTGATGAATCACTAGGAGAATGACTTGTAATGGGTTAAGATTAGAGCTCCTAATGGTATTCAATGGTGGTAGCATCTAAGTCCTCAAAATTCATCTCTTTAGCCCAAAAACGAATGCCCCCACTTTTATAGAAAATTCTCCAACGATAAAAAACGAGCAGATTCGCAAATTTCTAATTGGTCAGAAGATGGTCCGATTGATCAGAGGCCACATCCGATTAATCGGAGGAACTGTCCGATTGATCGAAAATTCATCCAGAGAGTTTTGGAAGTTCTCTGGAATAAATTCTGATTGATCAGAACATGGTCTGATTGATCGAATGGACCACATCCGATTGATCGGAGGAACTGTCTGATTGATTAAAAATCTGTCCAGAGAGTTTTGGAAGTTCTCTGGAACAAATTCTGATTGATCGGAACATAGTCCGATTGATCGGAGTCCCATCGGAACAGATGTCCGATTGATCGGAATCCCATTAAAAACTGTTGTTTGGGCCTGTTTTTTGCAGCAGCTTCCACCTCTTTAATTAACTTAAATTATCATATTTTTCTACATGATCTAAGGCTAATGGAGATGACTAAGGATTTTCCTAGTTGGTCCAAGTCATCTAAGAGGATTTGGGTGTTTTGGATTAAAGGGTTAGGGTCTTCAAGGCATCTCATTTACCAGTTCTTCTTCCTTGATCTTTTTGGTCCACTTGAATCATCGGTCTTCAGCTTGCTAAGGCTCATCGACATTACAACACATGGACTCACATGATTGATAAATAAGGTTCACTAGTATGCCACAGAAAAGTGTACTAACAATCTCTCCCTTTGTCAATTATGTGATAAAAACCTAACTTAAGATCGTGTCATGGTCCATACTAATGACACTACCAAAATAACAAATAAATTACATATCAAATGAGTATAAATATTACAACTCGAAACACTAAGACATGTAACTAAGCAATGCTCCTCTTGATTGCTCCCCCATAACCTATTAACTCCTGCAACACGAAACGAAAAAATGATTTTGGTGGGACTTGATCTTTCTCTCCATTTTTATCAACAATTGATAAACTAATCTCTCCCTCTTAATGATACACCACTTAAGTTTAGGGAATGAGAGATTAGAGCGACGTGGTTATAACTATAAAAACATGCTAACTAAGGAGAATATAGGGTACATGAACATTAAAACATGGAGCATGCATGAGAACATGATTAATAAGAAAATGTACTTTTCAAAGCATAGTTAATCATGTACAATTGATCATTTAAGATTTACATTTAAGCAATAAAAGCTCAGAGCATGTAGCCCAATCAACCAACCTTCCCTAATTATGTATATCATGACCAAAGCAAAGATTAACATACAATTAAGCATAAAATTCAGCAAGGTTTGCCAATCTAAGCAAGGTGATAATCTAGCAATAGGATATTCTAATTGAAAGCAAGGCTAAACTATCAAAGACGGGATAATGAGGCTATAATCCTCTAATATGCCCCTAATAACAAAATGAGGATAAAATCCTCAGATTTTTCTATAGTTTTCGTTTATAACTACCCTTACTAACTATATCTAGTTTGATTATCCTAAGGGTAACTAATTTCCATAACTCCCTCATAGAATGTAGCATGAGGTGAGGGGTTAGGAACTCCTACTCTTAGAAGGGAAAGCCGTTAGGATCCTCTCTTAGATTAGGGGGAAGAGAGATAGTGGTGGACATCATGAGAATTCTCACTGGTTTTTTATTCCCATCACTAGTGGAGTCACTAGAATCAAATTTAGACTCCTCTGTGTCATCCAAAGTGGCTGTCATTACCTTTTTATCTTTCGATTTAGGCCCTTTTAAAAAATCTGGGGTAATATGGCCACGATAACCGCAACTGTAACATCAGACAAATGAAGTTTTAGATGATTTCCCTTTATGTTTATCATCCTTCTTATCATTCTTGTCACGGCTTCTCCCTTTATTGAACTTGAGGAATCTCTTGAACTTCTTATCTACTTCATCATCCTCATCATCGCTATCTTCTGAAGACTCACTCTTAATTTATTTTTGCTTATGTGAGTGTCTATGTGAAGTCTTCAAAGTAATGTTCTTCTTTTTAGAGAGGCCCCTAAAGTGTAGTTCATAAGTTTGTAGGGAACCTATGAGTTCTTCTACTTTCATGTTCTCTCTGTTTCTACACTCTTCGAAGACTACTCCTTTGTGCCAAATCTTTCCGGGAGGGATCTAAGTATTTTTCTACAAATCCTACCTCCCAGAACCCTTTCTCGAAAGGCAAACATGGAGTTACAAATATCAGAAAGTTGGGTATAAAACTTAATAAAAGTTTCTGTCTCTTCCATCCTAATGTTTTCAAATTTAGTAGTCAAGAATCGAAGCTTCGAGCATCTTACTTTGCTGGCTCCCTCGTAGGTAACCTCAAGTATATCTTATCCTTCTTTTGTAGTTGCGCATGTGAGAATGCGCTGAAATTCTTTCAGAAAAACCACATAGCAAATCGCATTGAAAGCTTTGGCATTTGCCGTGTATAGAGCTCTCTCATGATCATTCCATTTACCATCATCTTTAGGAATGACCATGATTTTACCATCAACAGCGACTTGTTCCGTAGGCATGGAATATCCACGTTGTATACGTACCCATACGAATCGGTTTAAGGATTGTAAGAAAATTCTCATCCTAGCCTTCTAATAGGCGTAGTTAGACCCGTCAAAGAATGGCGGACGGTTAATGGTACTCCAATCTCAGTTAGAGATTATGCTAGTGCTCCGGTATCGGATCTCACTTTATACAGTTAAGTCCTTGAAGAGCAATCTGCTGTGATACTAATTAAAATTGAGTCACTTTAATTATACTTGTGGACCCGTATGCCTGCGGAAGATTATATGAGTAACTAGAATTATGGCTAAGTCCTAGAGGGGGTGTGTGGTGATTAAGACCTTTTAAAAATCTTTTTGCCTACTTAACAGATTTAAACTAAGTAAGCGATAACACTTCTGCTTCCAAGCTTAAGTGCGTCCAATTACAAGACTAGCATATGGATAAGCAATAAGCTACCTAGTCTAAGCATGTATAGATTAAAAAATGATTAAATTAATGAAGCACCTAATCTATACATCTGTTGGGGTCCCAAATAGTAGACACTCTTAAAATAAGCCAAATAACCATACACTCCTGAAGGGATCGCGCAAAGAACGCCTCCCGGTGCACGCAAGACGAAGGAATACGTGACTTCCCTGGATTTAGCCAAATTCACTAGTGGACCCCGCTGATCTCCGTGATCAAAACTGTTCTAAATCAGACCCATGACTCCTATATGATTTGTGATGAACACTGCAAGTGGTTGCGCAAAGAAACGGGCCCCACAAACCCTCCAAAAATCAAAACCCAATCGATGGAGCCCACATTTACGTGTCCAACGCACCCTAAAAACCGGCACTCACTTACAGATGCGTGGAGCCCAACGCACCTGTAAGTTATATCCCACGCACCTTTAACAACAGTACGCTAGCCCACCATTTCGTGAAGGACCACGCATCCAACGCACCTTGAAAAATGGTCAACGCACCCCACAATCAACGGACAGATTATGAGATGGTTTCCAGGTGCGTGCCACCTCACGCACCCGACAAGTAAACCCCACGCACCCGTATGATCATCGGACCTGCGATGAAGTAAACAGGTGCGTGGAGAGCATTTCGTGGATGCGTGACATGTGGCGCCCTGCTATTGGTTGATTTCACCTATAAATACCCCTCCGATGCTTCATTTGAGAGAGATAAAAAAAAGACCGAGAGAGAGAGAGAGCTCCGCCCGCCGGAAAGCCAAAAAAGGCTTGCCGGAACCCTCGCCGGAACTCCCACTCCTTCCACCAGAACCCCATTTTTGGGTACGGACACGTCTAAGGTCTGGACTTCATACATTTAAAACGCACCCGTAAAAGAAGTTCACGCATCAAAAAAGGGGGAACCACGCATCCGTCAATTCGGCAGCCACGCGTCTGTAAATCCAGCAAAAATACGGATTGGTGAAGTGCATCAACGCACCCTGAACATGCACCAACGCACCCTTAAAATCGTTTGAAAATCTATATCGAATTGACAGGTGCGTGGAACCCCACGCACCCGTAAATCGGGGCTCACGCACCCAGAAATCAGTCAATATTACAGGTCATGTTAGCAGGCGCACCGGGCTCAATTTTGAGTATTTTTAAAGACTACTGGGACCAGTCTCGGGTATTTCGAGCATTCCGGACGCAACGGAATGGCCAAGCAAACATTTTGAGAACTCTAAAGGAGCAGAATCGAGCATCTTCAAGACTAAACCCTATTCGACGCAATGAATGGGGTAACTTCCCGGAAAGGAGTCGCCAACATCTGGGGCTACGCAGATATGCTAATATTTACGTTCACTACCAAAGGCATGATCCGATTTGTGCTAAAAGCTAGCTCAGCCGGGCCTTGATTACCACAATAAACCGTGCTGAAGAGTTTCAATCCCTTACAAACCAACTACTCAACTGCCACAATGCAGCAGTCGATGCCCTACCCATCTAAACGGTACCCGCCGGTTAGACTGCGCAGGTACACATAGCTGTAGAACGGACTTCCCGAGGTCACCTGTCCCTACATTGACAGGCGCCGGCCCAGAGTCGTCCCTCTCAGTAATAAACCCTGACAGTCCTAACCCGGATCTCCGGCCAAAATATGGGACATAGACATCTGACTAACGCAAAGTGGTTTAGTACAGTAAAACAAATATAGGCCCCATGGTCATAAACTCTAAAAACCTAGTCCCGACTGACTAGTCTTTTGCCTTCTAATCAAGGGTCATCGATCATTCGATGTAATTAAGGGCTCGTGCCAGACCACGGCCTGGAATGTACAAGATCTCAGAATCTCTGGAATAAAATTCGCCTTGCGATATCTCTTCTCTTGCGTATTTTTGTGAATGTTTGTGATTGTCTATGAATGTTTCCCTTACTCAGAACCCCCAGAGCAACAAAACACAACATTCCAGAGAATGTTCATTTCTCTAGTTCTAACAAACTGGCGACTCTGCTGGGGAAAGAACCCAGAATCTCTGGTTTGCTCTGAGTATAAGAACACTCTAAGAACAGTCCTTTGCAAACACGAATTTACGCATAAGAAAAAGTTACTGCAAGGCGTAATGTTTCGGCGTCCTCGGGCGCCAAACTGGCGACTCTCAACGGGAATGTTCTTCCCTTCATCTTTAAGGCAACAGACATAAAAAGGGGGTTTTCAAACCCACGCATTCCATAATTACACGTATTTGCCTCCGTCTTGCTTATCCCTGTCAGTTTATGCATTGCGATCGAATGGGCTCATATTCCCGATTGCATTCGTGAACTGTTCTAACGATTTTCATGACACTACAGAATTAGCAAGACACTAGGGCAGGCGAAAGAAATGGCATGCTCAATGACCAGTTCGTGCACTTTCCTCGCCACCGGATGCTTCAGCTTCCCTCGCTTCACCCCGACCACGACAACTGCTTCTAGTTCAGGATGGCAATTGGTCAAAACACGTAGACAAAGGAAAGAACGAAAGAGAGCAGCTGATTTAGCGGCATATGCGAAAATGGATATCACAAGACCTCGCCCTACGAATAAGAGACAATGGCAGCCAAAACAGGGGCAGAAGACCCTTACATGCAGGAGGGTTGCGTCGGCGGGACCTGCAACGCCTGCAATAACAATCGAGCGGTTCCCACCGCTGCCCAAAACCTTCCATACCCTACAAAGAACCGCCAGATCCGTAAAAGAAAAGCCTAAGTCCGCGACGATCCTCATATCAAGACAAGGGCCAGTCCGAGAAATCCAGTCGGCACAGGTAGTAATGGTGCAAGTGGCCACAGAAGCAGAGGAAGAACTATACGAGACAGAAGAGTTACCCCCGTTACAAGATCTGATCGACAGGTTGGTAGAGGCTAACCGTGAGACGAACGAGCGAATGAAGGCCATCCAGGAGGCCTTAACCACTCTAATAGCACAAAACGCCACCAGGAGTACCGCGCCGCCCACCCGTCAGTCGGCAGAGGAGTCTCAAGGCGCAGCAGAAGGTCCGGTTGAGCCAGAGCCACCCATCCAACCCAGAGTCACGCCAGTAGGACGTGCGCCGCTTGCCACATCTCATGTATCACGAGAAGAGTTATCCCAAACAATAGCCCATATGATGCAACAGGAAAAGGAGAAAGAGAGGAAAGGTAGCTACAAATATCGAGTCCCATACCCGCTAGAAGTGGAAGAGGTACCATTCCCGGCCAACTTTAGGTGCCCGGACTTTGGAAAATTCGACGGCAGAGGGTCGCCGGAGGAGCACATCACCCACTTCCTGACTACATTGGGAAATTGGTCTGCGGTCCCGCAATACTGCATGCGGTTATTTGGATCCACCCTGACAGGAAAAGCTTTCCAATGGTACATGTCATTACCAGCCGGCTCTGTGAGAACATGGGAGCAGATGCAAGATGCCTTTATTTCGAAGTTCTTCGCAACAGAGAGAGAAATCTCGTTAACGGACCTTACAATGGTTAGACAGAGAAATGGTGAGCCAGTTGAAAAGTTTATCGATCGATGGGGAACCACAGCAGCTCAATGTCGCGAATTACCCAGCGAAGGCGAGCAGATGAAAATGTGTCTAAGGGCCTTAGACCCAATGATTTCGTATGGCCTGTCAGGCAACACCTTCAACTCCTTTCGCGAATTAGCAACAAAAGCACACTTGGTAGAGGAAGCAGCATCTCGAGTAAGCTTCAGGCCCGAGAGACAGAAAAGAGAAACAGGAAGAGTAGTTGAGACCCATCAGATCGACAGGAGCAGGGATCCGAAAGACCGAAAACGTCCCGCCACGAATCACGAGACAGAGGCGAAAACGGCAGATATACCAGATAAAGGTAAGAGGCCCTATGTGCCCAAGCGTGTATCTATAGCCGAAAGAGAAAAGGCGAACGACCCCTATACATTCGATATGGCCGATTTAGTTCCGATCATGGAACAGTTAATTGAAGAGGGCCTGATACGTCTACCAGAGCCGATTCGTCCCCACGAGGTCGGACGAACTAACGACCCCAAATACTGTAAATATCATCGGTGCATCAGTCATCAGACGGAAGATTGCTTTTCCCTAAAGGGAAGGATACAACGATTGATCAACTAAGGAGTCATCAGCATGAAGGCACCCGAGACGGTAAAGGAGACAGTCGGGACAATCTCGATGGTCCCGATAGAAGGAGAAACCTGCCGGTCAACCCCGCCCCCTAAGCCGAAGGAACTACGGACCCCGGCCAGTAGTAAGAAAAGACCCGAGATCGGACGGCAGCCCGCAAGGCTAAAGAAGAACAAGGGAGTGAAGTCGCAGGGGCAGAGGCAACTCAGGGCAGTCACAGCCTGCTGCGGAATGGTGTCATTCGCCAAACAAGCATCACCTGAAGAAACGCCGCAAGTAGTAGAGAGGGAAGTCAACGCAGTCATCCTACGGTCAGGAAGGCAAATGCCTGACCGTACTCTCCCCAGACCAGACAACTCAGTACCGGAAGACGGCACCCCCGAAAGATCACAGGAAAGACCCCGCATGCAGAAGTCAAAAGAGAAGGCCGTCGAAACTACGACCGGTCAACCAAACCCTAGGTCAGTGGCGTATGACATTGTATCGCACCTACGAAAGGTCCCCGCCCGCTTGAGTATATACGATGCCCTATGCCTCTCAAAAGTATACAGGGAAATGTTAATCAACGCCTTGCTTGACAATGAAATCAGGGAGGTCACGATGATAGAAATAGAAGAAGAAATGAAAGATCCAGATAAATTCTGGGAAGGGTATGTGCCGGTGTCGCAGGTCATGCCCGTTAATCACCATTCGACCATCACGTTCTCAGAAGAAGACCGCACGGTAGAAACCACAAATCATAACCGTCCACTAATGGTCACAGGAATAATCAGGGATACCGAGGTCAAGAGATGTATGTTGGATGACGGGTCGGCCGTAAATATTATGCCCTTGAGAACATTACAGACACTAGGCTATATGCAATCGGCGTTACGCCCAAGTTTTATGATGATTCAAGGTTTCAATCAAGACAGTCAGCGCACACTCGGGTCAATTACTGTAATGTTAGAGATCGAAGGACTGACTACAAAAGTAACGTGTCAGGTGATCGATGCGGTGACAACATATAACCTCCTTCTAGGAAGGCCTTGGCTTCACCAGAATCGCATAATCCCCTCGACGTATCACCAGTGTTTCAAATACAACAGAGACGGAGTTCAGTACAGGGTCACGGCGGATCCAAAGCCATATACGATAGCCGAATCATTTTTAGCTGACGCAAAGTACTACAGCTTGGCCGACGGCAGTGAAACCAGCGAGGGGACCAAGGTATCAGAGAAGGGGCAGGTGGTAAAAACTCGAATAGAGAAGTTCGTGCAGGGAAGTGAACCTCAAAATGCCACCCAAGGGGGATCCCGACACCCTATGGAGGGTCACTCTCGGCCAATCACGAAGAAATTTTACGTGATACCGCAACATTTACGCCAGCCAGGGCAGTCTGTGCTAAAGTTGATCTCAGATCAAGACATGAGCGTGCTCAAGTCCAGCTTCAACGTACCGGTACCCAAGATAGGAAGAACCAAACCCTTTCCAAAAGCCCCAAGCCAGTTCATCGTGCCGTCAAGAGATGTCACCCAGAAAGACATCAGATTTCACTCAGCGCCGAGCCGGCCAGCGCCATCAGAAGAAAGAGGGGAAGAAAGGGGGCTCGCCCAACCTCGACCCATAGAGGAGAAGAGATATAGCAGAGCCAGCCGAAAAATCATGAAGAATATGGGATTCCCTGACCGAAGCGCAGACACAGAGAGAAGGTTATTGGCTCCATTTGAAGAACAGAGGCGAATCTACCGCAATGGAGAGGGCCTAGGGGCTAGGGCAGGTGTGAACATGGTAACCATTGGCCTGGCAGAAGAAACCCAGTCACAAGAGCCTGTCGATGTGGTCCAGCCAGGTATCGCGCCTGTGCAACTAGAAGATGGCGGACAGCCAACGATCGACGAACTCGAGGAGATAAACTTAGGCACCCCCGAAGAGCCCAGGAATACATACTTGAGCAAAAACGTTCAGGAAGGTGAGAAGAAGAGATACCTGCAGCTGTTAAAGGAAAATAAGGATATCTTTGCCTGGACGTATTCAGAAATGCCCGGGCTCAGCCCGACGATTGCCATGCACAAACTAAGTATCATGAAGGAGAAGAAGCCGGTAAAACAGCCCCAACGACGGTTTCATCCGGACATTATACCAAAGATCGAGGAAGAAGTCAAGAAACTGATTCAGGCTGGGTTCGTTCGAGAAGTGGAGTAGCCCCGGTGGATTTCAAACATCGTGCCAGTCAAGAAGAAGAGCGGACAAATCCGAATATGCGTTGACTTCCGAAACTTGAATGAAGCCTGTCCTAAGGACGATTTTCCCCTCCCGATTCCTGAGATGTTGATTGACAGCACGATGGGGTATGCAGTGATGTCTTTCATGGACGGGTATTCAGGGTACAATCAAATCCGCATGGCCCCAGAAGACGAAGAAGCCACGGCCTTCCGCACAACTCTCGGCATCTACTGCTACCGCGTAATGCCCTTCGGATTAAAAAATGCAGGGGCAACCTACCAGCGCGCAATGCACGTCATATTTCAGGACATGATGCATAAACACGTCGAATGCTATCTAGACGATTTAGTCGTCAGGTCAATCGATCACGAGCAGCACAGGGAGCACCTAAGGCAAGTGTTCCAACGATTGCGTAAGAAGAGCCTCCGCATGAATCCGCTAAAATGAGCATTCGGAGTTGCATCCGGCAAATTCCTGGGTTTCGTGGTCAGACACAGGGGCATAGAAATCGATCCCGCAAAAATCAAAGCCATCATAGAAATGCCACCTCTAAAGAACCTGAAGCAGTTGAAAAGCTTCCAGGGCCGCGTAGCATACTTGAGGAGATTCATTTCAAACCTGGCTGGTCGTTGTCAACCGTTCTCCCGACTCAACAGGAAAAATGTCAAATTCGAATGGGACGCCGCCTGCCAGAAAGCTTTTGATTCGCTAAAAGAAATGCTCGGGAATTCACCAGTCCTTGCTGCCCCAATCAAGGGTAAACCGCTGATCCTATACATTGCAGCAGGTGATAACTCGCTGGGAGCACTCCTAGCACAGAAGAACGAAGAAGGCAAAGAGAACGCGCTGTATTATTTAAGCCGCACGTTAGCAGGGGCCGAGTTTAACTACTTAGCGATCGAAAAGATATGTCTGGCCCTCATCTTCGCCGTGAAGAAACTTAGGCATTACTGCCTCTCACATCAAATAACGTTGATATCCAAGGCAGATCCGATCAAAATTTTCATGAATCGGCCCATGCTGTCGGGGCGCTTAGCAAAATGGGCCCTACTCCTTTCAGAATTCGATATCACTTACGTCCCGGCCCGAGCTGTTAAAGGACAGGCGATTGCGGACTTCCTGGCCGCGCACCCCGTTCCAAGCAAGGAAGAAATGGAGTGCGATCTCCCAGATGACCAGGTCATGATGATTGAAGAACCGCGACCATGGCAAATGTACTTCGACGGAGCCGCTAGGTCCACAGGGGCAGGAGCAGGAATTATATTCATTAGCCCGCAGAGAGATCTACTGCCCTATGCATTCACGATCGTGCCAGCTTGTACCAACAACGAAGCAGAATACCAAGCCCTTATTATCGGACTACAGCTCGCCCTCGAGATGCGTATCAAAGCAATACAAATATACGGCAACTCCAGGCTAGTCATCGGACAGCTAACAACGGAATATGAGGTTCGCAAGCCCGAGTTATCACCCTTCTGCCGCCAAGCCCAATCATTGTTCAATCAGTTTCGCAATGGCAGCATTTCACATATACCAAGGCAAGAGAACATACAGGCCGACGCATTAGCTAGCCTGGCTGCTGCCCTGGCTAATCCTGGAGGCAGCCCTCTTCAAGTAACGATCGAAGAAAGAAGGATCTTGCCAACTACCTTACCGCCCAGCAATGAATCGAGCGTAAACCCTATTTGTTGCTTTGAAATCACAGAAGAAAACAGCTGGAAAAGACCTTTGGTCGACTACTTGAAGTACGGGTTTTTACCAGAAGAGACCAAGATGCGCACTTAGATCAGGAGACGTGCCGGTTCATTCGTAATACAAAGTGACACCCTTTACAAGCGCTCGTACGAGGGAATACTGTTACGCTGCCTAGACCAGGACGAGGCATACGCCATGCTAAAAGAAGCACACGGAGGGGAGTGTGGTGCTCACCAAGGGGGCAGGAACTTGCATCACCGTGTCCGACATATGGGGTACTATTGGCCCACAATGACGACAGACGCAATAGACTACGTTAGAAAGTGCCATCAATGCCAAATACATGCAGATATAATACACACACCGCCAGAAGAGTTGCATCAATCAGTGATATCTTGGCCTTTCGCCGCCTGGGGCATGGACGTGATAGGGCCAATCAACCCGCCATCCTCTCAGGGGCACCAGTACATCCTTGCTGCGACCGATTACTTCTCCAAATGGGCTGAAGCCGTCACCTTAAGAAACGTGAAAGCAAGACACGTCGAAAGTTTCATCCGTCATTCCATATTGTACCGACACGGTATCCCCGAAAGAATCACTACCGACAACGGGACACCCTTAAAAAATGCCACTATCGATAGACTATGTGCGAAGTTCAAGATTAAGCATTGCTATTCGTCGCCCTATTACCCTCCCGCAAATGGGTTGGCCGAGGCATTCAACAAGACTATTGTAAAAATCCTGAAGAAGACGGTGGTGGAGAATAAGAAAGACTGGGACAGACGGTTACCCGAAGCACTGTGGGCATATAGGACCACGTACTGCACAGCCACTCGAGCCACACCTTACTCATTGGTGTACGGTACGGAAGCCGTGATCCCGATGGAAATGCAGGTGGAGTCGTTACGGGTTGCACTTCGACACTCCCTGATAACCGAATACAATGATAAAATCAGAATGATCGAGCTTGACGACCTGGACGAGAAGAGACTCGCTGCTCAGCAAAGACTTGAAATGTATCAAAAGCGAATCTCAGCTTCGTACGATAAACGAGTCCGGGGAAGGTCATTTAAGAGGGGCGACTTGGTATTGATAATGAAACGTCCGGTACCGATGCAAGGCCCAAAAAGTAAATTCGACCCGAAGTGGGATCCAGTGTGCATTATTGATGAGGTGTACTCCAATGGAGCCTATCGGGTGATAGATTGCAAAGGACAGGGCGTCAGTACGCTGGTGAACGGTCGGTTCTTGAAAAGATATTATACTTGAAAGAAGTCTGTCATCATATTTTGTAAACGCCCCATTAGAGGGATGATGTGATGTAGAAAATACCAAAAGAAATGATATCGCATAAGGGGCCGGGGCAAAATGCTGATTATCTACCTTTTTTTACAGGTATCAGGAAGCCATCGAGGCCCAGAGCACGTCAGAAATAACGCCTTGTCCTGGAAGGCAACTAAGAAAGGGGGAAGCCCTTAATCCAAGCTCGATCGTATCTCTGTTCATACAAGCACAGGTTTGGGTCCTAAATAGGGGGACACTCTTTCCAAATGACTCACTCAATTCGCATTTAAAAATATGAATTTGCAAAAGACCTAGCAGTACAACATGCACATAAAACTATAGTAGTATACATATTGACACAATATTTGTTACAAAGTGTTCCAAAATCGGTATTAAGTACAAATGGAGGCCACTGCAGCTCAACCGTTTAAAGTTTTCAAACATTGGTCTAACAAGTCTGCTGCAGACTCCTCAACCGCCTTCCGTGTCGCCTTGGCCTCAGCTAGAACTAGAGCAGGGTCGGGAATGTCCCTGAGAGACTGCTCTAACTCTGCAACCTGGGCTTTCATGACGTCGTGCTCCGCCTCCTGCTGATCGAGGGAAGATTGCAAACGAGCCCTCTGACCGGTGAGCTTGGATAGTTTGAGGTGGACGATCGAGCGCTCGGCCTGCAGTCGAGCCACCTCGTTGTCTATCTCCGCCAAACGGACAGTGGCCGCCTGACACCCATCGTCAACGACCTGCCAGTCCTTCTTTACCACGGCCACCTCTGCCCCGTGTGATTCTAATTTTGGGAGAAGTGACCGCAAATGACCGCGCTTTTCCTCAGCAGAAGGGTCAGTTTGGAGGCTTTGCGCCTCAAGTTCTCGGGCCACCCGTTCTTTAAATAGGATCACCTGACCGATCACGGAGGACAAGTCGACCCCGAGCCAGGCAGCGTTCAGCTCAAGTGCCTGCAACGCCTCGTCTAAAACAGGCCATTCCTCCTCATGTCTTAAAGAGTCAACGATGTTAGACAGAAGACCCTTGAGAAGATTTGCCTTAGTGTTCGACAGACCCCGAAGGGATGAGACGAATGACTCCGGCAACGCCGTGGGCACTGAGGCACCGATAGAAGAAGCTACTGACACAGAGAGTAGGAAGCGTTAATACAAGAAGATCATCGTCAGAAAGGAAGCAGTCAGGACAGTAAAAGCAGATGACATACCAGCAACATCAGGGATGCCAACGGCGACAACGCTGGATGAAGTGGTAGGCATAGGTGACACTGGGGCCGGTTCCGTTGTTCCCTCAATTAACGGCTCAGGCAATTTCGGGGAGGATATCACCATGACCTCGGGAATATTGGCATCAGGCGCTGGCCCAGCAATGGGAGGAACTGCAGTAGCAGACTCGGCTGGCAACGACGTGGCAACAGGCGGGGCTTCAGCAGCAGATTCAACCAACAACGGTTCAGCAGCAGGAGGGGCCCCCACAACAGGCTCAGGAGCGCTTAGCTCGATAGCAGGAATAGCGACCTCTTCCACCACGGCGACGATAGCTTCCGGAATCCCGCCTTGAGCTTCAGTGTCTGCCACAGATAGATTGGGGGGAAGGGCAGACTCGACAGGCGCCTCGTCATCCAAATCCATGAAGATTGCCCCCGCGCCCTCTTCAGGGATGGGCCTATCGTAAACAGGCTCATTCTCATCACTCCCCCGGGCAGGGCAGCCCTCGCTCAGGTTGACTTGAGAGCTTAGCTCGCCCTCTTCCCTGGCTTCTCCCGTGGTGACGATCAGAGTATCGTCAGCCTCCTTCGCAAGCTGCTCCCGTGAGCGCTCGGCCCTACGCAGTTCCAACAAATCCTTTATTTTCTTACCGCCGTAAACAACGGGAAGGCGAGGAGCAGTTTTCACCCGAGGGCCGGCACGCTCAACCCATACACCCTCGCCACCATTATCGCCATCACCGCCCTCACCGCCACCATCATCACCACCATCACCCACTGAGCCTCCGCCTCCACTACCTCCCGCACCATCATTACCTTCGTCAGCTCCGCCTATAGCGTCATCGCCGTCCCTATCATCGCCATCGCCCTCCGCGGCAGCGTCACCTCCCTCATCCCTGGCATCGGCCATGCCCTCGTCATCATCATCGCCTTCTTCGCCATCATCGCCGTCACCTCCCCCTCTCAGGGCGTCGCCCCCAGCAGGCAACTCATCGATAGGGCCGAGAGACGGGAACTCTGGCCCCACCATTGTCACGATCCTCTCCCCATAGGCAATCCAGCCTTCCAGGGTGTGCTTCGGCTTCTCATGATCGATCACCACGTTCAGGGAGGTTTGCAATCTCTCCGTGCCTGGCACTGCAGGCTGATGAAGATTCTCCGATATATAGCCTAGCCCGTTGGCAGGAATGGGCGTAACAATGGGGGGCGTGATGAAGACGGGCTAGGTAACGAGCATTTTGTTCCGCACTAACGCATATTGGTGGGCCCACCACCTCATCCACCCAAAGGTGGCCCCAGTGAAACACTGCGTTCCTGGGATCACGAAGGAACAACCGATCCCGGTCAACAGAAGCTGCCGCCACATCCACTTCCAGTGAATGGGCCCAACACCGTACGCCCGCTGCTCGCACGTCACCGGTTCTAGGGTCGCTGGCACTCCCTGGTCATACCCGAATTGGCGGGCGAAACGATTCGGATAATAAGGCTCCCTCCAGAACTCCAGCCCTTCTCGGAGCGGCAGTGACGAAGGACGAATCGCGATCAGGAAGGAACGCTCGTAATAATCAATACTATCGTCGTCCGTGCACAGGACCGGCTCTTCACTGCGAGTGCCAGAGAAATGATAGAAGTACATATCATCAAGCCCCGCGATTTTGTCTTCGATAGTGTTTAAGTTATGGCTGATCATCTTCCTCTTCTGGAAAAAATGAAGCGGGAGCTTCCCCTCTCTGATATAATCCCCACGCCTCACGCCGTAAACCCAGGGGAAGTATATGTTAGTGCACTTTTTCGTGGCATACTAGTGCACCTTGTTTGTCAATCACTTACAGCTTTGAGTCTTGTGTCGGTTGAGCCCAATGAAGACGAAGACCGAAGACTCAAGACGTCCGGCCACATCAAGGACGAAGATTCAGGAAAATGAGATGCCTTGGTGCCTTAACCTCGACCAAAACCTATCCCCTTTGTATCCTTGATGACCTTGACCATATTTAGAACCCTTTAGGCATCATAGATAGGCCCTAGGTGTCCCATTTGTACACCCTAACCTTGGCCTTAATCTACATGCTGAAGAAACACATGTATAGCAAATACATTGGGGTCCCAAGCTGGTCCGACCGGTCAAGACCGGTCGGCCAGCATCCCTGCTGGATGTACAAAGGCCAGCCGACCGGTCAGGACCGGTCGGCCATTCACAAGTGCAGGTATACAGCAAGGTGGGCCGACCGGTCATGACCGGTCGGCCAGTGTTTGGCTCCATGCACCTTTCAACCATCCAGCAAGGGGGGCCGACCGGTCATGACCGGTAGGCCAGCATGTTTCTGGCTGTCCAGTGAAGGGGTCCGACCGGTCATGACCGGTCGGCCCAGTGTTTTGTGCCTGCCCATCCAGCAAAGACCTCCGACCGGTCATGACCGGTCGGGACAGGTAGGGACAGGCCGTTTTCTGCCCGTTTTATGACCGTTGGAGCACTTTTTCTATATATTTGGAGCTCCATTCTTGGGCAATCTGAGAGAAGTTTTTGAGAGCCCATTCTACACTTATCTTGTACATCATTTGGGGCTTCAAAGAGGAGGTTCTCAAGTCATATCCCTTGTGTTTCAAACACAAGTATGGGCATTCAAATGCTATCAAGAGATGACTTGATTCCTCTCTCAAATCTAGAGGAGTGACACTATTCCACATAGGTATATCCTTTGTCCAAGACCTCTAGAAGACTCTCTAGGTGAATCTCCTAGTTGGAACAACCTACACATCCCATGTATGAGATTCACCCATCCTCCTAGCACCTTGGGCATTTCAAGGCATCGCATGCAAGGTGTTTGATCGAATGTGGCTGAGGCATTGGCAACGCAACGGCGGCACGATCGAGGGAGCAAAGGGAAGCTGATTGAAGCACGGGAGAGCAAAGATCAAGCAACCCAATACGGCGCTAAACAAGGGGCTCATCCGACAAGTAAGTTGTCTCATTTGAGAGTCCATTTTAGAGTTTGTTTGTCAACTCGCCTTAGGGACGTTAGCCGTTCCTTGGCCCGTCAGCCGAGCCTAAACTAAGTCTCCAAGGGGGAGCCTCCGACACGGGAGTAAACGTGCGATTGGGTTGAGAGTTAGCCCTTGGTTCAAAACTCCGGTGACGGTTGAGAGGTGAACCGATAAAACCTCCGTGTGTAAAGGTTGAGAGGTGAACCTCATTTAAAACCTCCGTTAGTGAATGCCGGTGTGCTCAAAGGGGTTGAGTACTTGAACCGGGAGTGGAGTAGACACGTAGTCGAACCACTATACATCCTTGTGTTTGTGATTGTTAATTGAGCACATTGATATCTTAGCATTGTTAGTTTAATTGCTTAATTATGAATGATTGATATGAATGCATGCTAGGCACTTTTTAGGCATCCTTGCACAAGATGTACCTTCACTACTTGTGTAGACTTGAGCTCATTGATCCAATCTCATAAGTCTACACAAGGTGCATAGGTTAGTAGCTTAATTAGTTGAATCATTTTCTTACCTATGCATGCTTAGACTAGGTTTGGTTATTGCTTAACTCTTGCTAGTCTTGTGATTGGACCCACCAAGGCTTGGAAGCCAAGGTGTTCTTGCTTACCTAGCTTAAACTTGTTGAATTGCATAAGTAGGCGAAAAGAATTTTAAAAAGGTCCTATTCACCCCCCCTCTAGGTCCATAGACATATCTCCGAGTATCTCTATAAGCGGCAAAACCGCAATTTCATTTGGTATCAGAGCAGGTTCCTCTTTAAGG
The DNA here is from genome assembly GCA_003013855.2 of Liriodendron chinense. Taxonomy (NCBI): domain Eukaryota; kingdom Viridiplantae; phylum Streptophyta; class Magnoliopsida; order Magnoliales; family Magnoliaceae; genus Liriodendron; species Liriodendron chinense. Next base: position 64,817 of record PVNU02002057.1, on the reverse strand, counting down.
GCTTAATTGCCTAGAGGTAGATCCTAAAGAGAAACTTGAAAATATGTCTAGAGAGGACTCTTCATCCGTCACTAAGCCTCCTTTCTTTGATGGGTCAAATTATCCATATTGGAAAGCCCGAATGCGCATCTTCTTGGAATCCATTGATTCGGATGTGAGGGACATGGTTGATTTTGGATATGAACCCCCAATGGTTACTATTTCTAAGGAGGGTGAGCCGGATGTTCTCAGGCCAAAAGACAAGGCATTGTGGACTGCTCATGAAAAAGCTCAACGTATTAATAATGCCAAAGGCCTGAATGCCATATTTTGTTCAGTATCAAGAGAAGAATTTGGTCGGATCCAAAACTGCACTACTAGTAAACAAGCATGGGATATTCTAGAAGTTACCCATGAAGGTACAAATGTTGTTAAAAATTCTAAACTCCAGCGCCTCTCCACTCTCTTTGAAAATATTACTATGGAGGAGGATGAAACGTTTACTGAATTTTATACCAAACTGAACAAAATCACAAATGATATGTGGGGCTTAGGGGATCCGGTTCCGGAACATAGGCTTTGTAGGAAAATTCTGAGATCTCTTCCGGAACGGTTCTCTTCTAAAGTCACCACCATTGAAGAGTGTAGGGATCTAAACACAATGAAAGTTGAAGAACTCATAGGCTCCCTACAAACCTTTGAGCTAGGCTTTAAAGCCCCCTCTAGAAGGAAAAACATCGCCTTCAAGTCCTCTCACAGACACAAGAAAATCAAAAGTGAGACGGAGGATGATAGCGATGATGAGGATGATGAGGAAGAACAATTGAACAAAAAATTTAAGAGATTCCTCAAATTTGATAGAGGGAATAGCCGTGACAAGAAGGACAAGAAGGGTGATAAACGTACAGGAAAATCATCCATACCTTCATCCATCCGTTGTTACGGTTGCGGTCGTCGTGGCCATATTGCCCCGGAATGTCCGGAAGGGCCTAAACCGAAAGGTAAAAAGGCAATGACTGCTACTTGGGATGATACGGAGGAGTCCGAATCTGATGATGAAAGCCAACATAAAGATCTTGCTCTCTCGGCCTCCATCACGACCCCTCTACCAGATTATCTAAGAGGGGATCCCAACTGCTATCCTTTCTAGGAGGAGAAGGAGTTTCCAACCCCTCACCTCATGCTATATTCTATGAGGGTGTTGAGGAATTTTGCTACCCTTTGGCTTTTCAAACTTATCATGGTTAGTGAGGGTAGCTAATTATGCTTTTATTGGTGAAACTGAGGATTTCAGCCTCATTTCTGTGTATATGGGCAAATCAGAGGATTCAAGCCTCATTCGCCCAAATTTTGATGATTTAGCTTTGCTTTTAATGATACATTTGCTTGCTAGATTGTCATCTTGCTTAGATTAGCTAACCATCTTGAGTTTTATGCTTCATGTATGCTAATCTTTGCTTAGTATTGGTCTTGATATACCACTAGGGGAGGTTGGTTGATTGGGCTATAAGCCCTTTGTGCTTCATTGCAAATGTATGTCCTTGACCAATATTGCATGATTACCTACGCTTAGATAGTTATATCTTCCTGTTAATCATGTTTTTCTTAGCATGCTCAATGTACTTATGATTCATGCACCCTACACTCTCCTTCTAGCATGTGCTTATAGTTATAACTGCGACACACTATCTCCTCTTACCTTAACTTCATTGGTATATCATTAAGGGGGAGAGAATAGTTTGTCAATTGCTAACAAAAAGGGGGAGAAAGATCAAATCCCACCAAAACTAGTTTGCTATGTTTTGTGATGCAGGGATTGACAGGTTGTGGGGGAGCAAACTGAAGTGGAGCAGCATAGTTTAGACATGTCAAGAGTCCTGTAATTTATGCTTTATCATTGTAATATCTTGAACATGTTATTTATTTTGGTAGGTTAAGTTTTTGTAAGTAATTGACAAAGGGGGAGATTGTTAGTGCACTTTTTCGTGGCATACTAGTGCACCTTGTTTGTCAATCACTTACAGCTTTGAGTCTTGTGTCGGTTGAGCCCAATGAAGACGAAGACCGAAGACTCAAAACGTCCAGCCACATCAAGGACGAAGATTCAGGAAAATGAGATGCCTTGGTGCCTTAACCTCGACCAAAACCTATCCCCTTTGTATCCTTGATGACCTTGACCATATTTAGAACCCTTTAGGCATCATAGATAGGCCCTAGGTGTCCCATTTGTACACCCTAACCTTGGCCTTAATCTACATGCTGAAGAAACACATGTATCAGCAAATACATTGGGGTCCCAGGCTGGTCCGACCGGTCAAGACCGGTCGGCCAGCATCCCTGCTGGATGTACAAAGGCCAGCCGACCGGTCAGGACCGGTCGGCCATTCACAAGTGCAGGTATATAGCAAGGTGGGCCGACCGGTCATGACCGGTCGGCCAGTGTTTGGCTCCATGCACCTTTCAACCATCCAGCAAGGGGGGCCGACCGGTCATGACCGGTAGGCCAGCATGTTTCTGGCTGTCCAGTGAAGGGGTCCGACCGGTCATGACCGGTCGGCCCAGTGTTTTGTGCCTGCCCATCCAGCAAAGACCTCCGACCGGTCATGACCGGTCGGGACAGGTAGGGACAGGCCGTTTTCTGCCCGTTTTATGACCGTTGGAGCACTTTTTCTATATATTTGGAGCTCCATTCTTGGGCAATCTGAGAGAAGTTTTTGAGAGCCCATTCTACACTTATCTTGTACATCATTTGGGGCTTCAAAGAGGAGGTTCTCAAGTCATATCCCTTGTGTTTCAAACACAAGTATGGGCATTCAAATGCTATCAAGAGATGACTTGATTCCTCTCTCAAATCTAGAGGAGTGACACTATTCCACATAGGTATATCCTTTGTCCAAGACCTCTAGAAGACTCTCTAGGTGAATCTCCTAGTTGGAACAACCTACACATCCCATGTATGAGATTCACCCATCCTCCTAGCACCTTGGGCATTTCAAGGCATCGCATGCAAGGTGTTTGATTGAATGTGGTTGAGGCATTGGCAACGCAACGGCGGCACGATCGAGGGAGCAAAGGGAAGCTGATTGAAGCACGGGAGAGCAAAAATCAAGCAACCCAATACGGCGCTAAAAAAGGGGCTCATCCGACAAGTAAGTTGTCTCATTTGAGAGTGCATTTTAGAGTTTGTTTGTCAACTCGCCTTAGGGACGTTAGCCGTTCCTTGGCCCGTCAGCCGGGCCTAAACTAAGTCTCCAAGGGGGAGCCTCCGACACGGGAGTAAACGTGCGATTGGGTTGAGAGTTAGCCCTTGGTTCAAAACTCCGGTGACGGTTGAGAGGTGAACCGATAAAACCTCCGTGTGTAAAGGTTGAGAGGTGAACCTCATTTAAAACCTCCGTTAGTGAATGCCGGTGTGCTCAAAGGGGTTGAGTACTTGAACCGGGAGTGGAGTAGACACGTAGTCGAACCACTATACATCCTTGTATTTGTGATTGTTAATTGAGCACATTGATATCTTAGCATTGTTAGTTTAATTGCTTAATTATGAATGATTGATATGAATGCATGCTAGGCACTTTTTAGGCATCCTTGCACAAGATGTACCTTCACTACTTGTGTAGACTTGAGCTCATTGATCCAATCTCATAAGTCTACACAAGGTGCATAGGTTAGTAGCTTAATTAGTTGAATCATTTTCTTACCTATGCATGCTTAGACTAGGTTTGGTTATTGCTTAACTCTTGCTAGTCTTGTGATTGGACCCACCAAGGCTTGGAAGCCAAGGTGTTCTTGCTTACCTAGCTTAAACTTGTTGAATTGCATAAGTAGGCGAAAAGAATTTTAAAAAGGTCCTATTCACCCCCCCTCTAGGTCCATAGACATATCTCCGAGTATCTCTACAAGCGGCAAAACCGCAATTTCAGTATACTCCGAGCCAGCCCGAGAAAAAGTGCCATCCGCAGTAAGCGGAGTTCATCCCATAAGCAGCGCGCTCCTTGTTGCTGATAACATAACCGAATGCTCGATATACAGAGCATAAGACCGCCGGAGTCAGCGCATATCAGTGACCATTCGCTAGGGCCCCTGTGACGGCAAAGCAAGATATTTTGACGTTATCTGCCTGCTTGGAACTCGGGAGCACCACGCAACTGAGCCAATACGCCAGGAAGCCAGCTAGCTCACAGGAGGGGGAGAGTTTATTAAGGCGCGGGAAGTTCTCTTTCACTCGCTTCTCCAACAGCGCCTTATCACCACGACCTTCGTCGAAGGCCGCGTAGTCCAAGCTGAGTAAAGGAAAGGACAAAGCGTTAGCAGAAAGAAGCGTGACAGAACGGTAAGACAGAGCCCATAAACCAAAACTCACTTCAAGCCGTGGCTGAAATAAACCAGCCAGTCCTCAAACAGAAGCTTATCTTTAAGACCCCAAAACTGGGGTAGTTCAGCAAGCAGTTCGTAGCAGGCCTCGGAGAAGAAGCCTTCATTGACACCTTTCTTCTTCCGCGACAGCTCGTCGTCGCTCGGGACCCATTGATCGTAAATCCTCCCACGGATGGGGAGCCCCGCAATCCTGTTGAGATCCCAGAGCGAGATGCTCATCTCGCCGCACGGCATATGGAAGGAATTGGTGATAGAACACCAGTGGTTGAGGAAGCCTTTGTACACCTAGGGCTCTCGGTAGAAGTAGCTCGATGTCGCTTCAATCGCCTTGTACAGACCCACTGCTCGTAGGGTCGTCCTGTGTTGTTCCAAGATCCGGTTCGCCCACGCTCGTAGCCCGGATGAAGGACCAGATGACCGCGAGTCCGGAACGCCCCGGACAACCAGATTTCAGTATCCCCTAGATGGTGAAACCGCTGGCGAAGAGTCTCGAAATAATGTCTGGGGAAGGGCTGATGAGGATTGTGATTCGGCTCTAGGAAAATCATATCCTTCACACCCAGGACCGATTGCTGCTTCCCGCTCTTAGAGAGGGAACAGCTGAGGAATGACGCCGGGCCGGATGTCCAAACATCGACGCCGTAGAAGGAATCGCTCCTGCAAATGTCGGATGGTTCAATACTTGGGAGGGACCGCTGCCGTTGATAACTCTTCGCATAACGAATATACTCCCGAGTGAAGGGATTCCTCACCACAAGTGGCGCAGTAACAAGCTTGGCGCTAGACCAAGCCACCTTCATCTTGTCCGATCTAGACTTGGTTTGGTTCTCCAAGTATACCTGCTTGGCACCTTTGCCAGCCCTCTTAGGGCGACTGCGCCTGGTAGACTGGGAAGGGATCGACGGGCTAGCCTCGCCCTCTTCAGAACCCGTTGCCCCGTCGCTCCGGAAGCCCCGTAGAGGAGCGTACCATGCGTCCCACTGCTCCTGTGTGCCCCTGTCTGGAGGAGGCGGCACGATCCGGTCACAAAGGATCTTCTTTTGTATATCTTTCGACAAGGTGAGGATACGTTCATAAAAGTTGAACGTCTCGGGAGGAAGAAACCATTGCGGATTTTCAGCGGACGGTCTGACTACCTGCTTGGCGGCAGCACGCTTACGCTTGGAAGGATTCAGGGGAGGACCCGAAGGACCGGCCCGTGAAGGATCGCTAGCCATGATAAATCTGCAAATGACATGTAAAACTTAGATATAAAGTAGAGGGGAAATGCTTGCACAAAGTCGATTAAACCATGCATAAGAGAAAAGAACACAAAGCAGCAAATGAACAGAGGACAATGCTTCAGCATGAACCACTGCGGAACACATTTCAAAATCAATGGAAGACATGAAGCGAACGACATTCGCAACCACGCCACCGTCGTCACAGAACACTCAGGCAGGAAAAGACAGAAGTAAAGCGAAAAGTATAAATTAATATTCGTCAACCATAAGGGCCATTCCACATGGCTAAATTGTTAATAACAAATTTTTAGATGACCAAGCGACAACAGTCAAATGTAAGACAATTCCAAATTGTGGGGACTCCTCCCCGAAGCCAGAGAGCAGAGGCCTCAGTCCTGCATTAGCGGAAGAACCTGAGCCCTCAACTCATCAACCTTTGCTTGAATCTGGGCCTCCTTGAAAACCAAGTCCACCAAAATGGAAATGCACTGTTGCACGAGGTCGAAGTTCAGGTGCTCAGCGTCGGCATAGTTCCTTATCGCAGACAAGTCAATCGTCAGGTCATCGTGCTCCCGGATAGCCGCTCTGACCATTCTCTAAATACCGGCACGACGATCCGGGTACTCAGCCTCCGCCAAAGGGATAAGCCAAGCCAGGAATCTCCTGCTCTCCCTCTTCTCCTCCTTTAGGAAGTGGAGACGCTTCGAGAGAGAAAGGAAAGAAGCAGCCAAAGGAGGCTCTGCCGCCTCCAAGACCGCCAATTCCTCCAAGAGGGAAGAATCGCCGATGAAGTTAGAGAAGGCCTCCTTGAGCTTATCTGAAATGGAGGCCATCGCCGAGATATTCTGCATAGCTCGGAGGATGGGGCGGGATTCAGCGCCAAGATGGGCCAAGGCCTCGGCCACCCCGTCGCATTGACTAGCAAGAGATGACCAAGCCTCGGGGCGGTCTAAAGCATCTAGAAGTCGCCTCAGACAACCGCGGGCCTCACGAAGGGAAGCGCGAGTTACGACCATCGTCTGCTGGGAAACAAAGCTGATGAACCAATATAGCAGTCCGACAAAAGAGAGAACAAGAAGCAGGAGAAACCAAATAGAATAAAGACAAAAAGGCAAGAGGACGCCCAGGTATGCTCGAAACGTTACTTAAGGCCACCATGGGAATCACCCCCGAAACTAATGCGATCTAGGAAAGCCCGAAAGTCTATGAGACCCTACGCCTCCTTAAAAAAAAAAACCTGAATATGAATGCCTAAATACGAGGCAGAGGTTAAGGGGCTCATACACTCCAAACGTCTAGCTTCGCAGAAAATTATTTAGACAAAATTTTACAAGTCCTGTGGGACCGGATGCGTGAGTCCACGCACCCAGAAAATCAAGAGGATGCCACATTTCTAGGTGAGTAAGACCCCACGCACCCTTAAACTTATGCAGGCCCCGATTTTCGGGTGCGTGAAGGGCAACGCCTCAAACAGTCGAAGGGCGCACCCAATAAATACATCCTTTGGCCGATCACCAGCTGGGTGCGTGTGCGTCCCACGCACCCTGAAAAAGTCCACTCAACCCATTTGTATGATGCGTGAGGCACCAAGGCCCGCCCAGGTTGACGAAGGGTGCGTAGACCCTTACGCACCCAGAAAACCGACGATGTCAAAAAATCCAAGGGATTTACAGGTGCGTGCTAGCTCACGCATGCAAAAGGAAAACTCAAGTTCGGAGTACAAAAATACAGGGTGCGTACGCACCCCACGCACCGCTAAAAACCCAAGTACTTCGAATAAGAGGGTGCGTACGGATTAAATGGGTGTGTCGGAGACAATTGTTGGACGCGTTGGAGAATAAAAGGGTGCGTGGGCCTGATGTGAGAGGTCTGGCAAAGAACAGTGAAATGACGAGAATGAGCTGACTCATCTATTTATAGTGGGACCCGGAAAGTCCAGTGCGTCGCACCAGCCAATCACGCGCCTGCCGCAACCCACCGGAGGGGCATCTGTTGGGGTCCCAAATAGTAGACACTCTTAAAATAAGCCAAATAACCATACACTCCTGAAGGGATCACGCAAAGAACGCCTCCCGGTGCACGCAAGACGAAGGAATACGTGACTTCCCTGGACTTAGCCAAATTCACTAGTGGACCCCGCTGATCTCCGTGATCAAAACTGTTCTAAATCAGACCCATGACTCCTATATGATTTGTGATGAACACTGCAAGTGGTTGCGCAAAGAAACGGGCCCCACAAACCCTCCAAAAATCAAAACCCAATCGATGGAGCCCACATTTACGTGTCCAACGCACCCTAAAAACCGGCACTCACTTACAGATGCGTGGAGCCCAACGCACCTATAAGTTATATCCCACGCACCTTTAACAACAGTACGCTGGCCCACCATTTCGTGAAGGACCACGCATCCAACGCACCTTGAAAAATGGTCAACGCACCCCACAATCAACGGACAGATTATGAGATGGTTTCCAGGTGCGTGCCACCTCACGCACCCGACAAGTAAACCCCACGCACCCGTATGATCATCGGACCTGCGATGAAGTCAACAGGTGCGTGGAGAGCATTTCGTGGATGCGTGACACGTGGCGTCCTGCTATTGGTTGACTTCACCTATAAATACCCCTCCGAGGCTTCATTTGAGAGAGATCAAAAAAAGACCGAGAGAGAGAGAGAGAGCTCCGCCCGCCGGAAACCCAAAAAAGGCTTGCCGGAACCCTCGCCGGAACTCCCACTCCTTCCACCAGAACCCCATTTTTGGGTGCGGACACGTCTAAGGTCTGGACTTCATACATTTAAAACGCACCCGTAAAAGAAGTTCACGCATCAAAAAAGGGGGAACCACGCATCCGTCAATTCGGTAGCCACGCGTCTGTAAATCCAGCAAAAATACGGATTGGTGAAGTGCATCAACGCACCCTGAACTTGCACCAACGCACCCTTAAAATCGTCTGAAAATCTATATCGAATTGACAGGTGCATGGAACCCCACGCACCCGTAAATCGGGGCTCACGCACCCAGAAATCAGTCAATATTACAGGTCATGTTAGCAGGCGCACCGGGCTCAATTTTGAGTATTTTTAAAGACTACTGGGACCAGTCTCGGGTATTTCGAGCATTCCGGACGCAACGGAACGGCCAAGCAAACATTTCGAGAACTCTAAATGAGCAGAATCGAGCATCTTCAAGACTAAACCCTATTCGACGTAATGAACGGGGTAACTTCCCGGAAAGGAGTCGCCAACATCTGGGGCTACGCAGATATGCTAATATTTACGTTCACTACCAAAGGCATGATCCGATTTGTGCTAAAAGCTAGCTCAGCCGGGCCTTGATTACCACAATAAACCGTGTTGAAGAGTTTCAATCCCTTACAAACCAACTACTCAACTGCCACAATGCAGCAGTCGATGCCCTACCCATCTAAACGGTACCCGCCGGTTAGACTGCGCAGGTACACATAGCTGTAGAACGGACTTCCCGAGGTCACCTGTCCCTACATTGACAGGCGCGGGCCCAGAGTCGTCCCTCTCAGTAATAAACCCTGACAGTCCTAACCCGGATCTCCGGCCAAAATATGGGACATAGACATCTGACTAACGCAAAGTGGTTTAGTACAGTAAAACAAATATAGGCCCCATGGTCATAAACTCTAAAAACCTAGTCCCGGCTGACTAGTCTTTTGCCTTCTAATCAAGGGTCATTGATCATTCGATGTAATTAAGGGCTCGTGCCAAACCACGGCCTGGAATGTACAAGATCTCAGAATCTCTGGAATAAAATTCACCTTGCGATATCTCTTCTCTTGCGTATTTTTGTGAATGTTTGTGATTATCTATGAATGTTTCCCTTACTCAGAACCCCCAGAGCAACAAAACACAACATTCCAGAGAATGTTCATTTCTCTAGTTCTAACAACATTTATGTAGACTATATGAGAATCGATCATAAAGCTCAAGTCTACACAAGAAATTGAAAGCACATCTTGTGTGTGGATGTGTCTATCTTGTGCCTAATATACATTCTAATTAACCATTCATAATTAAATAATTAAACACAATGCATAATAAGAAATGTGCACAAATATAATCACAAACACAACGATGTATAGTGGTTCGACATTGGGTCGACTCTACTCCCGGTTCAAGTACTTAACCCCTTTGAGCACACCGACATTTATGAGGGAGTTTAACTCAAGTTCCTCTTAACTTAGGTGTTTTAATTCGGATTTACCCAACTGAAGAGTTTATAGGTTCCTCACAACCTATACGTTTACACCCATGTTGGTGGCTCTCCTTGGAGACTTGTTTAGGCTCGACAAACGTGCCAAGGAATGGTAAACTTTCTTAGACTTTTAGGCTCAATTAACAAGTTAAGGATCGACAAACGAACCTAATTCAAGTTTGAAAAACAAACTCTACACTCAATTTCTATCGAGAAAAGAGTGGATGGACTCAACACAAATCGACAACCTTACTTGTTGGATTTGAGCCACGTTGTAGCGCCACTTCGGGTTGCTTCTTCTCACTCTTTCGTGCTTGAATCATCTCTCCTTGTGCTCCTACGATCGTTGATGTTAATGCGCCATCAATGCTCCAGCTCCAAGATCAGCAATCTTACATATGATGCTCCGACGAAGATGCTCATGATGCTAATAGGTGGTGAATCCTCTACAAATAGTAGGAAATGAGTTTCTTAGAGGAATACACCTATTTGGATTCCTATGTAGTGTTTAGACCAAGGTTCTACCTATGATCAAGGTACCTAAACTCCTAAGAATTAAGAGGGAACGAGTCCATTCTCATTTGAGCTTTGAATGCTCTAAGATTGTGATGAATCACAAGGAGAATGATTTGCAATGGGTTAATATTAGAGCTCCTAGTGTATGCAATGGTGGTAGCTTCTAACTCCTCAAAATCCCACTCTCTAGCCCAAAAATGAATGCCCCAGCTTTTATAGAAAATTCTTCAACGGTAGAAAATGGGCAGATTCGCGAATCTCGGATTGATTAAAACATGGTCCGATTGATCGGAGGCCACATCCGATTGATCGAAGGAACTGTCCGATTGATCGAAAATCTGTCTAGAGAGTTTTGGAAGCTTTGTGGAACAAATTTCGATTGATTGGAACTTGGCCTGATTGATCAAAGGGACCATATTCGATTAATCAGAGGAACTGTCTAATTGATTGAAAATCTCTCCATAGAGTTTTGGAAGTTCTTTGGAACAAATTTTGATTGATTGGAACATAGTTTGATTGATCGGAGTCCCATTGGAACCGATGTTCGATTGATCGGAGGCCCATCAGAAACTGTTGTTTGGGCCTGATTGTTTACAGTAGCTTCCACCTCTTTAATTAACCCAAATTATCATGTTTTTCTATATGATCTAAGACTAATGGAGATGACTAAGGGTTTTCCTAGTTGGTTCAAGTCATCTACAAGGATTTTGGTGTTTTGGATCAAAGGGTTAGGGTCACCAAGGCATCTCATTTACCTTCTCTTCCTTTATTTTTCTGGTCCACTTGAATCTTTGGTCTTCAGCTTGTCAAGGCTCAATCGGCATTACAACACATGGACTCACATGATTGACAAATAAGGTGCACTAATATGCTATAGAAAAATGTACTAACAGTCCTCCCAACCTACACGTTTGCACCAGTGTTTGTTGCTCCCTTTAGAAACTTGTTTAGGCTCGACAAACGTGTCAAGGACCGACAAATGCCCCTAGACTTTAGGCTCAACAAACGTGCTAAGGATTGCCTAACAACCTTAGAATTTAAGCCCCACAAATGTGTTAAGGAACGACAAATATCCCTAGATTTTTAGGCTCAACCAACAAGCCAAGGATTGACAAACGAACCTAGTTCGAGTTTGACAAACAAATTTTACACTAAATTCCCACCGAAAAATGAGTGGATGGACTCAACACAATTAAGAACCTTACTTGTAGGATTTCTGTCCCGTTGCACAGGTACTTCGGGTTACTTCTTCTCACTCTCCCGTGCTTGAATTAGCTCCCCTTGTACTCCCACGATCATTGATGCCGTTGCTTCGCCAATGCTCCAGCTCCAAGATCAACCACCTTGCATATGATGCTCTGACGGAGATGCCCAAGATGCTAGTAGGTGGTGAATTCTCTACAAATGGTAGAAAATTAGTTTCTTAGAGGAATACACCTATTTGGATTTCTAGGTGTTGTCTAGATCAAGGTTCTACCTATGATCAAGGTGCCGAAACTCCTAAAATCAAGAGGGAACAAGTTCATTCTCATTTGAGCTTTGAATGCTCTAAGCTTGTGATGAATCACAAGGAGAATGACTTACAATGGGTTAGGATTAGAGCTCGTAATGGTATGCAATGGTGGTAGCTTTTAACTCCTCAAAATCTCTCACTTTAGCCCAAAAACGAATCGCCCCGCTTTTATAGAAAATACTCCAACGGTAAAAAACAAACAGATTCGTGAATCTCTGATTGATCGGAACATGGTCCAATTGATCGGAGGCCACATCTGATTGATCGAAACCATTATCCAGTTGATAAAAAATCTGTCCAAAGAGCTTTTAAAGTTCTCTGGAATAAATTCTGATTAATCGTAGGGACTACATCTGATTGATCGGAAGTACTTTCCGATTAATAAAAAATTTGTCCAAAGAGTTTTGAAAATTTTTTGGAACAAATTTTGATTGATCGGAACATAGGCCGATTGATCAGAGTCCTATTGAAAATTGTTGTTTAGGCAGTTTTAATACAATAACTTCCACCTCTTTTATTAGTCTAACTTATCATGTTTTTCTAAGTGTTCTAAGACTAATGATGATGACTAAGGATTTTCCTAGTTTGTCCAAGTCATCTAAGAGATTTAATTTATTTTGGTCTAAAGGATTAGAATCACCAAGGCATCTCTTTTACCTGTTCTTCTTCCTCGATGCTTCTTGTCCACTTGAATCTCCGGTCTTCAGATTGCCAATGCTCAACCGACATTACAACACATGGACTCACGTGATTGACAAAAAAGGTGCACTAGTATGCCACAGAAAAGTGCAGTAATAATCTCCCCCTTTGTCAATTATGTGACAAAAACCTAACCTAGTTCGTGTCATGGTCAATACCAATGACACTACCAAAATAACAAATACATTACATGTTAAATGAAAATAAATATTACAACTCAAAACACTAACACATGTAACTAAGCAATGCTCCTATTAATTGCTCCCCCATAACCTGTCAATCCCTGTAAGATAAAACAGATTTTTTCTTGTGGGACTTGATCTTTCTGCCCCTTTTTATCAGTAATTGACAAATCAATCTCTCCCCCTTAATAGTACACCAGTTACGTTTAGAGTAGAGAAGATTAGAATATTACAATTATAACTATAAGCACATGTTAACTAGAGAGAGTATAGGGTGCATGAACATTAACACATGGAGCATGCAATGGAAACATGATTAATAAGAAATTGTACTTATCTAATCATGTATAATTGGTCATTTTTAAGACATGCATTAAGCAATGAAAGCTCAGGGCTTATAGCCCAATCAACCGACCTCCCCAAAATTATGTGCTTCATGACCAAAGCAAAGAATAACATACAATTAAGCATAAAACTAAACAAGATTATCTAATCTAAGTAGGGTGATAGTCTAGCAATAGGATATACTAATCGAAAATAAGGCTCAACTATCAAAGGTGGGCTAATGAGGTTAAAACCTCTACTATGCCCCTAAAAATAAAAAGAGGCTAAAATCTTTAGATTTTCTTATAGTTTCTATTTCTAACTACTCTTACTAACTATATCTAGTTTGATTATCCTAAGAGTAACTAATTTTCACAACTCCCTCAAAAAATATAGCTTGAGGTGGGGCGTTGGGAACTCCTTTTACTCTCAGAAGGGAAAGCGGTTAGGATCCTCTCTTAGATTAGAGGGGAGAGAGGTAATGGTGGAAGCCATGAGAATTCACACTGATTTTTTGCTCCCATCAATAGTGGAGTCACTAGATTCAGATTTAGACTCCTCTATGTCATCCTAAGTGGCTATCATTGCCTTTTTATATTTCGGTTTAAGCCCTTTCAAACAATCTGGGGTAATATGGCCACGATGATCGCAACTGTAACATCGGACATATGAGGTTTTAGATGATTTCCCTTTATGTTTATCATCTTTCTTGTCATTCTTGTCATAGCTGCTCCTTCTATCGAACTTGAGGAATCTCTTGAACTTCTTGTCTAGTTCATCATCCTTATCATCGCTATCGTTCGAAGACTCACTCTTAATTTATTTTTGCTTATGTGAGTCTCTATGTGAAGTCTTCAAAGCAATGTTCTTCTTTTTAGAGGGGGCCCTAAAGTGTAGTTCATGAGTTTATAGGGAACTTATGAGTTCTTCTACTTTCATGTTGTTTATGTCTCTACACTCCTCTAAGGCTAATCCTTTGTGTCAAATTTTTCCGGGAGGGACCTAAGTATTTTTTTACAAATCTTACGTCCCGGAACCCTTTCTCCCAAAACAAACATGGAGTTACAAATATCAGAAAGTTGAGTATAAAACTTAATGAAAGTTTCAGTCTTTTTCATCCTATGTTTTCAAATTTAGTGGTCAACAGCTGAAGTTTCGATCATTTTACTATGCTAGTTCCCTTGTGGGTAACTTCAATTATATCCCACGTTTCTTTTGTAGTTGGCATGTGAGAATGTGTTGAAATTCTTTCGGAGAAACCACACAACAAATCTCATTGTGAGCTTTGGCATTTGCCGTGTATAGAACTCTCTCATGATCATTCTATTTTTCATCATCTTTAGGAATAACCATGATTTTACTGTCAACCTCCACTTGTTCCGTGTGCATGTAATATCCATGTTGTGTACTTACTCACACGAATCGGTCCAAGGATTGTAAGAAAATACTTATCATATCCTTCCAATAGGCGAAGTTGGACCCGTCAAAGAATGGTGGACGGTTAATGGTACTCCCATCTCGATTAGAGATTATGATAGTGCTCCGATATCAGATCTCACTCTAGACGGTTAAGTCCTTAAAGAGTAACCCACTCTGATACCAATTAAAATTGCTTCACTTTGATTAAACTTATGGATGCATATGCGTGCAGAAGCTTAGAGGAGAGTAGAATTATGGCTAAGTCTTAGAGGGGGGGTGATTATGACCTTTTAAAAATCTTTTCGCCTACTTAACAGTTTTATCAATTTAAACTAAGTAAGCAATAACACTTTGACTTCCAAGCCTAAGTAGGTCCAGTCACAAGACTAGCATATGGATAAGCAATAAGCTACCCAGTCTAAACTAACGTAGCACATAATCTAGGCAACCTATGTAGACAATATGACAAATAGATCATAAAGCTCAAGTCTACACAAGTAAGTGAAAGTACGGCTTGTGTGTGGATGAGCATATCTAGTGCCTAGCATACATTCTAATTTAGCAGTCATAATTAAAGAATTAAATACAATGCGTAATAAGAATTGTGCTCAAATACAATCACAAACACAACGATGTATAGTGGTTCGACTTTGGGTCTACTCCACCCCCAGTTCAAGTACTTAACCCCTTTGAGCACACCAGCATTCACTAGGGAGTTTAAATCAGGTTCCTCCTAACCTAGTTGTTTTAACTCGGATCCACCCAATCGGGGAGTTTATAGGTTCCTCCCAACTTACATGTTTGCACTCATGTTGGTGGCTCCCCTTGGAGACTTGTTTAGGCCCGACAAACGTACCAAGAACCGACAAACGCCCCTAAACTTTAGGCCCGACAAATGTACCAAGGATTACCTAACAACCCTGAAATTTAGGCCCGACAAATGTGTCAAGGAACGACAAACGTTCCTAGAACTTTAAGCTCAACTAACAAGCCAAGGATCGACAAATAAGCTCTACTCTTAATTTTCACAGGGAAAAGAGTGGATGGACTTAAAAAAATTTGAGAACCTTACTTGTCAGATTCAAGCCCCGTTGTAGTGCCACTTCGGGTTAGTTCTTCTCGCTCTCCCGTGCTTGAAGCAGCTCCCCTCGTGCTCCTCCGATCATTGATGCTGTTACGTCACCAATACTCCAACTCTAAGATCAGCCACCTTACATATGCTGCTCCGATGAAGATGCCCAAGGTGCTAGGAGGTGGTGAATCCTCTACAAATGGTAGGAAATGGGTTTCTTAGAGGATACACCTATTTGGATTCCTAGGTGGTGTTTAGACCATGCTTCTACCTATGATCAATGTGCCTAAACTCTTAGAAATTAAGAGGGAACGAGTCCATTCTCATTTAAGCATTGAATGCCCTAAGCTTGTAATGAATCACAAGGAAAATGACTTACAATGTCTTAGGATTAGAGCTCCTAATGGTATGCAATAGTGGTAGCTTCTAACTCCTCAAAATTCCTCACTTTAGCCGAAAAATGAATCTCCTGCTTTTATAAAAAAAAATCTCCAACGGGTAAAAAATGAGCAAATTCACGAATCTTCGATTGATCAGAAGCAATGATTGATCAGAAATCTGTCCAAAGAGTTTCCAAAGTTTCCTGAATCAAATTCTGATTTATTGGAACATGGTACGATTAATTGGAGGGACCACATCTGATTGATCAAAGGCACTTTTTGATTGATAAAAATATGTCTAGAGAGTTTTGGATGTTTTCTAGAACAAATTTCGATTGATCGGAACATAGTCCGATTGATCAGAGTCCCATAAAAAACTGTTGTTTGGGTTGGTTTTAATACAACAACTTTCACCTCTTTTATTAGCCTAACTTTTCATTTTTTTTCTAAGTGTTCTATGACTAATGATGATGACTAAGGGTTTTCCTAATTGGTGCAAGTGATCTAAGAGGTTTAGGTTGTTTTAGTCCAAAGGGTTAGAGTCACCAAGGCATCGCTTTTACCTGTTATTTTTCCTTGATGCTTCTTGTCCACTGAAATTTTCGGTCTTCAGCTTGCCAAGGCTCAGCCGACATTACAACACATGGACTCACGTGATTGACAAATAAGGTGCACTAGTATGCCACAGAAAAGTGCACTAATAGATAGTTCTACCGACCGGTCTTGGCCTATGATCAACCGATTATTAGAAGCAACAGTTGTGACAACAACGAAAACAAGTCCCTAGGCCCTTATTAGATCGATCGCCCAATTGATTGTCTGGACTCACGGACCGGTCGTTCGACTGTTCGGTAGAGGCCAAAATATGATAACAAACTTCCACCAGTCCTAGGTCAGAATTCGATCGGTCATCCATTGGCTATCGTTTTATAGTCATTAGAGCTTTTACTCTATATATTTGCAGCCCAGTTTTTGAGATTTTTAAAGTGATTTTAGTGCATTAGAAGCCACCCTCGTTGCCCATACCATTAAGCTCTAATCTTAAGCATTCCAAGTCATCTTCCTTGTATTTAATCATAGGATGGAGCATTCAAAGCTCATATGAAGATAGACTTGCTCTCTCCTGATATTTAGATGTTTTAGGGACCTTGACCATCGATAGATCCTTTGTCTAAACCTCTATAAAGATCCAATTACATGGAATTCCTCTAGAAAACCAACTCTTACTAGTTGTAGAGAATTCACAGCATCTCCTATCACCTTGGCATCTTAAGGGCATTACATGCGAGGTGATTAATCGGTGGAGCTGAGGCATTGACAACGCAATATCAACACAATCGGGAGAGCATCGGGGAGCTTATTAAAGTATGGGGAGCGAAGATCAAGCAACCCAGTATGGCGCTGTAGAAGGGGCTCAATCCGACAAGTAAGTTGTCACTTTAGGAGTCCTAGCCCTCAGTCCTTTTAGTAGGATTGAGTGTGAATTTAAGGTTGATGGTTATCCTACTTAAAACCATGTAGGTTCGTTTGACAATCCTTGACACGTTATCAGGCCTAAATAAGTCTCTAAGGTGAGCTACGGGTGCATACTTGTAAGTTGGGAGGAACCTGTAAACTCCTAGGTTATGTGGAACCTGTCAAACACCTAGGTTGAGAGATGAACCTTGAAAATCTCCATTCGGGTTGAGTGTTGAACCTTTGTAAAAATTTATATGTAAAGGTTGAGAGGTAAACTTAATTTAAAACCTCCGTTATAGTGAAATTAGGTGTGTTCATGTGATGAGTACGTGAGCCGGTAGTGGAGTGGACAAGTAGTCGAACCACTATACATGCTTGTGTTTGAGATTATCATTTAAGTCATTTTTATTCTTACATTATCTTTAATTGTCAATTACATGAATGTTGGAATAGAATGTATGCAATGCATTGATAGGTAGATTCTCACACACATCTTCTAGTTTCACTTCTAGACTAGTTGCTTAGATGTTACATCTTTTGTAGTCTAGTTAATTGCACATTGATTAGAAGCTCATTATGTTGCATCTTTATAATCTATGTGCTTAGGCTAGTTTGCTTATTTATTTACTATTTGCTAGCCTTTGTGATTGTACCCACTTATGATTGGAAACTAAGCGTCCTTGCTTAATTAGTGTATAACTGTTAATTAGTTTAATTAGGTAAAGAAGTTTTTAAAATGATTTTTAAAACGGTCCTAATCAACCCCCTCTAAGACTTAGCCATTGTTCTACAAGCTCCACTACGTAAGCTTTCGCGATTAGCGTAGGGTATCCCCTGACGCAATTTGATCAGGTTCGCAGTCGTTGGGGCCTAAATACGGCCTCAAACTAGTTCCTTTCCTTTGGATGTCGTTGTACCCTGTGTAGGACTCATCATGGGGGCTCGTGTTAAAGGAAAAGTGCGAGTGGAGGCCCGTACGAATTGCGTCTCCACGTTGGTTATTAACTCCACCACTTCATCCACAGTCCAGACCAAGTGTAACTGGACTCAATACTAAATTGTGGTCCATAGACCGCCGATAAACCACGACACTTTCTGTGGTTCGATCTCCGACAAGTCATTTGGTGTTGATAACCTTTGAAATTCAGTGAAGTATTCTGCAACGGTTCGATTTCCTTGTCTACAATTTTGGGATTGTTGAAACAACACCTGCTCATAATCTCTGGGAAGGAATCGAGATCGAAGAAGTTGTCTCATCTGCGGCTATGAACTGATGGGCAACTTATTTTATTGCGTATGGGTGACTTGCAATTGCTTCCACCATGTCGAAGCACCTGATTTCAACTTGTAGGCTACGAGTTTGGCTTGCTTGTCTTCTGACACACCCATGTAATCAAAGTATCGTTTTACTTCTGTTAACCAATCCACAAAATCTTCAATATTAAGTAGTCTATTGAAACTAGGTAGATCACCCTGAGCCTGGAGGTCTCTGTCAGCGTGATACTCAAGTTGGCGCCTACATGTGGGTTTTCAGACAACGAGGGTCTCGATGTCGTCATCGCTGATATCCATCTCCTCCGGGGTAGCCCTACGATTCATTATTAGTTGCGCTCGACAAAAAATAGGATTGTTTTGTACAGCAACCACCAGGGCTTGAACATCATTATGGGCTTGGGGTGGATCTAATGATGCCGCAATCCGATCAAGAATCGCCTGCAGCCCTTGCATGGACAACTTGTTTGAGCGTTGGAGAGCATCTAGTCTCTCCGCGACATGATTGATCCCTTGTTCTACATCGAAGGGATTGTTGTCGCGACCATCGCTAGTTGCCATCGGATCGAAGGGGCTTCCTCTCTCTGATACCAATTGACACAAACGTAGACGTGGTGAGATCGAGCACTGTCTCTCTCACAGGATAACTACTCCAAGTCTACGGAGCTTTCGGAACTCCTTAACCGGACTTCTTCGAATCCACAAAGGAAAACACTCGAATCCACGAGTAAGAGAGTAAAAACTCAGAGATTTTATTGAGAATAGTTTAATAAAAAGAATAAAAATGAAATTAAAAGAGTTTATATAGCCTAAGCAATCCATAAGAAACCCGAATTTCGAGATTAGAAAGAAGTCTAAATGAAAAAGGAAATAAAATAGAAAAACACGGTGTGAATTTTCAAGCGGGCGTTTGATCGGCCCGAGTAAGCGATCAATTGGCTGGGCGATCAATCGCCTGTTCCAATCGTCGACCTCAAAACAATCCAAAGAGGTCTAGAGGTGATTTTCGATTTTATGAAATTTGAGCGACTAATCGGCAAATGCAATTTTAGTCCAATGAACTCTCTGGACTATGTCTAGCATGGGCGATCGATCGGCCAGAGTGGGTGAACAATCAATCTGACTTTGTAGTTGGTAGAAGTTGTCATCTCGTGGCATCTTTCATCCTATCCTTTTGTTAGTCCATTCTTATGATATAGGCTTCAACGATCCACTCTATATCAACATTCTGGTGGAACAGATGAAAATTTTAATGGTGGGGATTCAATCATGATTATTTCCTCTAGTGTGGTCCACCTAAGATTTGAGTCTGTTATAGAATAAAGTTGGTCGAAGTCTGCACGGCTCTTATAAGTAAACAAGTAGCCTTGCCGAGCAATTTCACTTGATTAACATGCGACATGCGAGTGCCGTTGTTCTGAAACTAGGATCTACGAGCAGACCAACATGAGATATTATTCAGCGAACAAGAGTGGGCGCATCTCGATTCCTAGAGATTATTTGAGCAGACCTGATCACTGGTCAATTATCTGACTATTGAGTAGACCTGGTCGTTAATCAGTCATAAAAAATATATCCTGAGTTGTAGTCCCAGTAGCTTATATAGTTCAGGAGTTGGCCCAGATTACAGATCCACTTTGATCTGTTTATACATGGTGGTTCCGTTAATAAAGGATTAGAGGGATCTACATCATGTAACGTGATTATTTAGACTTCTAATCTGTTTAGGTTTTGATAAGATAACATCTTATCCCATGGAATCAGGGAGATCTCAACCATATACGTAATAGACTACTCCAACAGAATCTTAATTTATAAATAGGGTTTCCTATTTACAAGAAAGGTACGTAACATCTTAGCCTACGTTTCACACTTCATCTTTTCTAAAGCTCATTACTGACTTAAGCATCGGAGGGCTAATGGCCAAGCACCGGCCACCCTTAGTTTCATTTGTGATTTTCAGGTGAAGTGAAGGAAGCTGCCTTTGGAGGATCGTGCATTACAAGGAGGAGAATCTTTCCTATTCACAACCTGTTACTTGTAACCAGTTTTCGACGTTAACAGTTTGGCGCTGTCTGTGGGTACGATGTCTGAATCGTTCTTACTATATTTCCTATTCTCTACCATGCCTCCGAAGAAAACCAACTACCCTTCCACTTTAAGGCAGACACTACCTCTGGTTGAGGCTCCTGAAGACAATCCAAATCCTCCTCAATCTGTACCGGGAGTTCTCACATTACTGGTCAATCTCTGTAATCCAGGATCCATTCCAACAACTCTCCGGCGGTTTGGATGGCACTATGCGTTATTTGGGAGATACTCTCCTTACTCTTCAAGCCGGATTCAATCATCTCACAAATCGATTTGATCAATGCTTTCCTCCGCAACAGCAGGCCCCGGAGGGACCACCATTGCAACCTACAGCTTCTAAGCATTCACCAAACGAATGTCAACGGCAACATAATTCTCCTTTCGATCGTGCAGTCCACAATACTCAAGCCCCGATGCAACGTCCTCAAACTATTTGTTCTAGTGAATCTAGGTGACGTCGGCATGAGGAACCCAACACCGAAACCTCCTATTACACTCTGTCATGGTAAGGAGATCTCAAGAAACTCGAAGATCGCTTCACCCATATCGAACAACGATATCAATCTAATCTTCCAACGACAACTCTCACGTCAATTCATCGATCAGAACCACATTTAACTCGTCAGGTTATAGAGGCCCCTTTGCCCAAAAAAATTTCGAACACCCAATATGGTCCCATATACTAGCATTGGTGATCCTCTCGAACATCTAGAAACCTTCAGGTCTCTTATGAAGTTAGAAGGGTATAGCTTGGAGATCATGTGCAAAGCCTTCTCTCTAACTCTGAAGGAAGTTGCACGAACGTGGTTTCGTGGTCTAAAGCCCCGATCAATAGAATCCTTCTCACAATTATCGTAACTCTTCCTTTCCCAATTTATGGGAAGCATTCGTACGAAGAAACCAGCATCCCATCTATCAGATTTGAAGCAGCACCAAAAGAAGACGATCGAAGGATTCACAGTTCGATTCACAGCCGAAGTTGTCCAGACAGAGCGTTACACTGAGGATAAAGGCCTCACCGCTCTGATTGCAGGTATCACGAGCGAAAAGTTTCGATTCGCCCTTGATAAAAACCCTCCAAAGATGATGACCGAGTTTCAAGCTAAGGCTCAAAAATACATTAACGCTGAAGAGGTGGCCCTAGCTCGTTATGATAGCAATGGAAAGAAATGCAAATTCGAAGAGCATCTTCTTCTAACAAGAAGTATAAACGTGATCAATGTGATCACTCACCTAGGAAGCCATATACAGGAAGATATTATAATTATACTCCCCTTAACCGATCTCCAGAGAAGGTGTTGATGGAAATCAAGAACAAGTCTTATGTCAAAGGGCCTCTAAAAATCAAATCAGATCTAAAGAAGAGAGATAAGAGAAAGTTTTGCTACTTCCACAAAGATCACGGACACAATACTCAAGATTGCATAGCCCTCAAAGACCAAATAGAGGCACTGATTCACCGGGGGCATCTTCATGATTTCGTGGCACAACGAGACCACTCCCCTAAAAAACCTGGCACGTCGACGCACCGTCAAAGTCAACCTTGAAATGAAAGGTCACCACAATGTTGACCCTTGCACGAAGACGCAAAACTAGTTGGTGAGATCAGGACCATTGTTGGTAGTCTAGTATGTGGAGGTGATTCCCAAGCTATAAGGAAAGCTTACGCCCGCAAAGCACAGCAAAAACCTCTACACATTTATTGGATGAAGAAATCATCAAACTCATCAAAATCAAGTCATTAGCCAATCTCTTTCTCTGAAAAAGATGCTGAATGGATTCACTTTCCCCATGAAGATTCCATCGTAGTAGCATTAAAGGTAGCCAACTATCTAACTCATCGAATTATGTTGGATACAGGTAGCTCTGCGGATGTGCTTTATCTAGAAGCCTACGACAAGATGACTCTCGCCAAAAACCTACTTAAGCCAATCTCCACACCCCTCATTGGTTTCAGAGGTGAGGTGGTCATACTAGAAGGAAGTATCGACCTCCCTGCCGCCTTCGGCGAAGCCCCCACCAAGGTCATTATTTTCATCAATTTCCTTGTAGTGAGCGAAGATTCGTATACAATGTTATCCTAGGGCATCCATCACTCACTAAATTAGGAGCAGCATTGCATCCCCTCTATCTGTGCATCAAATTCCCCACTCTAAATGACGTCGGGGTAGTCAGAGGAAATCAAAAGGAAGCTTGAGCATGCTATGAGCTAGCGATGCAGGATCGAAAAGGCACCCAAGTCACTCCTATTATGACAATTGCATAAGACTTAGCAAACTCTTCAATTACTATGACATTGGACCCAAGGGAAGATACACATCAAGTAGGCACTCCAGTCGAAGAAACGGTCAAGGTTCGATTATCCGAGATGGACCCGAATAAAGAAGTTAATATTGGGTCATCTCTGAACCCAACCTTCCAAGCTCATTTGACTAATTTCCTGGTCGAAAACTAATACGTCTTCGCTTGGTCACATAAAGAGATGACATGCATCAACCCAGAAGTTGTTGTTCATTGACTAAAGGTAGACCTTAAATTCAAACCCATCCATCAGCGTCGGTGCGCTTTCACAGCCGAAAGACATATAGTGATCAAAATCGAAGTTGAAGAGTTGTTGGCTGTTGATTTCATCGAAGAAACCGATTACCCTGATTGGGTTGCAAACGTCGTCCTTGTTCGTAAAGGAAATGACAAATGAAGGATGTGTGTGGACTATACTGATCTGAAGAAGGCATGCTCAAAAGATAGTTTTCCAACGCCTCGCATCGATCAGTTAGTCGACTCTACTGTCGGGCACGCCTTGCTCAGTTTCATGGATGCTTACTCTGGTTATAACCAGATCATGATGCATCCACTTAATAGGGAGAAAACATTGTTTATTACAGATCATGGATTATATTGTTACAAGGTAATGTCGTTTGGTATCAAGAACGCTAGAGCCACTTACCAGCATCTAGTTAACAAGATGTTTGCTGCACATATTGGAAAAACTATGGAGGTTATGTTGATGATATGCTTGTCAAGAGCATCAGGGCAGAGGATCATCTCACCGACTTCCGAAAAGCTTTCGACCTTATGTGAAAATATCGAATGAAGCTGAATCTAGAGAAATGTTTTGAAGTCTCTACAGGAAAATTCATTGGTTTTATGGTTGGACAACGCGGCATCGAGGCCAACTTTGAGAAAATAAAGGCCTTAATAGATATGCGATCGCCTTCCATAGTAAAAGAAGTTCAGCACTTGGCTGGACACATTGCATCCTTAAATCATTTCATATATCGCCATCTGACAAGTGTTTACCTTTCTTCAAGCTACTACGAGCAACCACGAAGTCCAATTGGGCGTGGACTCAACAATGTGAAGATGCCTTGCAGCAGCTGAAGCAATACATGGGCGCACCATCCATCATGTCCAAACTTATGCCGCATAAACTACTTTTCCTTTATTTAGTTATCTCCTACGGCCGTTAGCACCGCTTTAATAAGAGAAGATTATGGGGTGCAGAAATCCGTTTATTATGTTAGTCGTACAATGGTGAATGCTGAAACTAGATATCCAGAAATAAAAAAGCTCGCCTTGGCCTTAGTGGTCGCAGCATGAAAATTACAGTCTTACTTTCAGGCCCATCCTATAATGGTCCCTACAAACCAACTGCTAAGACAAGTTCTCCAAAAACCTGAGGTGTCCGAACAGTTAACCAAATGGGCGATTAAGCTTAACAAACATGAAATTACTTTTTGCTCGTGAATAACTATGAAGGGATAAGCTGTCGTAGATTTCATCGCCGAGTTCACATATCATATTCCTACTCATGTCGAAACAATGGCTCCTCCCATTAAGCTCTCTCAAACGAAACCCCAAACGTGCGAGCAGCCATCTTGGTCACTCTATGTGGACAGGTCATCCTGTTCGTCCGGAAGTGGAGCAGAATTAATCATCATTGCTCTGGATGAGTCACAATTCGAATATGCCTTACAGTTTGATTTCCATGCCTCAAATAATGATGCAGAGTATGAAGCTCTGATCGCTGGTCTTCAATTAGTTAATGTGCTCGCGATCAGAAACTTGACCATTCATAGTGACTCGTAGCTCATCGTGAATCAGGTGATTAACAAGTTTGAAGCAAAGGAAGAGAATGACTATTTACAAATCTAGAGTATTGGAGTTACTTGTCAAAATCGACAAAAATGAGCTAATTCACATTCCTCGAGCAGAAAACAAGCTGGTTGACTCCTTAGCGAAATTGTTGAGCCATGAATATTACATATTCTAACCCCCTTTCATCATCACATTATACATGGTTTTCATATTTAAAGACTAATCTAATACATGTTTTTGTGATTGTAGGAATGAGAGGGAGACTTCACCAATTCATTACTAAAAGAGTCACTTTGTATGCATTGAAGAACAATAAAATAAGTGCTAAGAGGTGGAGGAAAGAAGAAGACAGAAAGAGAAGGAAAGAAGAAGAAGTGCAGAAATTGCACTGTCCGACCGGTCGCCTGACCAGTCGGCCACCACTGAAGACCGGTCGTATATTCCTGAGCTTTGAAGAATTTTCATAAGAACTCCTTGAACCAAATAAGTGGGTCGACGATCAGCCAAAGGCCATGACCGGTCAAGACCAGTCGGCCGTGCACTTTCTAGTTTTGGATTTCAAACAGCAAGGCAATCCCCTTTTTGAATTTTTGGCCAAGTTCGTGGGGTGCATATTGATTATTATTGTAAATCCAATTCCTCCATATTAAAGATTAGCTCAACGCCGAAAAAACCCAATTGGTTTCATGTTGATCGGATTACGGATTAACCATGGTGGCCAAAACAATAGAAACTTTTCTGATTCTGCTGCTCAACTCTGGAATGGTCCAGGTGGCCCATCATTGATGATATGAAAAATCTAATCTGATCATCTTTTAGACCACATCTATATATGAATAACCACAAAGTTTCAGGTCAAAAAGATGTGTGGTTTGATCGTATCGGTTGAAGAAAGATGGACTATCCAGAAATATTCCAATTACGCAGATTTTATAAAAAGGCCTAAGTGTTCTAATTTTCGCACCTAATTTTGGAATTGATTAGGACAATATAATCTATTGATCATCTAGAGGAGGAAGGTTTCTACTAATTTTTCAAATTTGAGATCAATCCGACCTCTGTACACTCCATAGCGTTGAAAGTAAGATGACTGGTTCTGGAGGTACCCGAATTGCACGATTTTGAGAGGCGGTCGCTGATCTGATTGGTGAGCCCATTCGAAAGATAATCTTGGAAATCTAAACCATCTATGAGGAAGATCAATTTATAGGGAAGTTATAAATCAAATTTAAAGGCAATCCGATCATTGGTTAAACCGTACGAAGTGAAACAAAATCTGTTATGTTGCTGTACTCTTGCTGTATTATAAAAGGAGGTGCTCTCTTCTATTTCAAAGCAAGCAAGGACGTGGGAAGCAAGGAGTTTAAGTCCTAAGAGGCTACCTAGCCTCCTACAGCTAATTTTTCTTCATTTTTTCGTTCTAGTTCTAGTTTTTCTATATTTTCTTCTAGTTAACTCTCAGCTAGAGCTGAGAGGTGAATCTTCTTAGTTTTTAATCATGCTTTGATACATTGATTTTGGTTTATGCTTTAAGTATTAAATAATTCATTATAATTTGAATAAAGTTGATAGTTTTAGATAATTTAAGGAGTTTGTGTGCCAAGCCAAGTACATGAGTTCTTATTGGATTTATGAGATTAATCAAATTGGTTTATGGGTTGTTGATGATGGAAGCTTTTGATTCGAGTTCCCCATTATTCAAAACAGTGGAATCTCCATTAGAACTATGATGGAAAGTTCATGTATCTTGTGTAAAATTTGGGATAGTTGGTGTTGCTTATTGAAGTTGGTTTAATTAGAGTTCTAATCAATGGTCGTAGTCAAGTCTAGTGATAGGATTTGACGAAAGCTATGGTTGTGAATCTCAACTAGATTGGAAAGAGGCTTAGGCTATACAATTGAGTGTGCCCAAGGCCTGAGCTTGTTTAAGGGAATTAAATCAGTAAACACCCATCTATTTTAGATTATTTATGTGCTTTGATTGTTATATCTCACAGCTAGATAGAGATAGAATTTCGATTTCAGTTGTGATAAGATCGAATCATTGGATTGAGCATGATTACGACTAGAAGTGGATCCTTGATACTCTAGTCTCCTTTATTTATCAGATTCTTCTATTTTATGTTAAAATTCTGTTTTTCTAAACTTCTTAGATTCTAGTTAGTAGAATAGTGGAATTGTTTACCTCTTTCCCTGTGGATCGACCTCGGTCTTACCGAGAATTATTACTACATCGCAGCCTTACACTTGAGGCAAGCAAACAGAAATTAGCATCTACTTTCAAAGGCGATCTAGTTTGGACCGTGCCTGTTAAGTATCTCCCAGTACCGAGCATTGACCAGGTAATAGACGAACAGGTCTCTATGGCGCAGCTATCTCCATGTTGGATGGATCCCATTATCCATTTCCTCTGAGATGGAGAACTCCCAGCTGATAAGAAATTAGCCCGACAAATATAGTACCGTGCTACCAGGTATACTCTTTAAGATGGTGTATTGTTAAGGAGAAGTTACACATTACCATATTTGAGGTGCCTTCATCCAGAAGAGGCCAACCGCGCACTTGAAGAAATACATCAGGGAGCATGTGGCAATCACCCCAAACGACGATCAATGGCTTACAAAGCTATGACATAGGGCTATTATTAGCCCACTATGAAAGCCGATGCCATTGAATTCTCAAGAGATGTGATAAGTATCAACGTTATTCTCCAATACCTCATCTACCACCTGAACGAATGACACCAATGGATGGCCCGTGGCCTTTCGCTCAATGGGGAGTCGATATAATCGGTCCATTACCTAAAGAAAAAGGTCAGAATAGATTCACAATTGTGGCTGTTGATTACTTTACCAAGTGAGTCGAAGCAGAAGCTCTGATCACTATTACCGAGAAGCAAACAACCAAGTTCATATGGAGAAACATCATATGTTGTTACGGGCTTCCTCATACTATAGTCACTATGTAGACACCCCACCTTCGACTACACTGTTGGTAGAGATAGCTGGATGAATGGAGGACCATACCCCCAAATCCCAAGTCCAAACTCAGCCAAACTCACTCTTGCAAGCCCCAATCTATAACCCAACTCAAGCCTGAACCCAGTCAACCCACCCCTAAACATCAGCTTGAAAAACCCCCTACAAGAAAAACCAGTAAAAAATCCTTAAAAAGTCAAACTCGCTGAGTCAACCAGTCGAGTCAAAACACCAAGTCAACCCGCTGAGTCAACCCGTCGAGTCAAACCGCTGAGTCAACCCGCCCAGTCAAATCACCGAGTCGACCTGCTGAGTCAACTCACCGAGTCAACCCATCGAGTCAAAACAGCAGCCCCGAGACATGACCGTACCACGCGCTGGAAACCGAGGAGCGTTCGTACGGGCGTCCCCCTAGGGGCCGCCCAAACATATTTACGCAAACTGCCACTCTACAACGCTATAAATACCCCTAGCCTCTTCCCATTTCAAGATCAAATCCATCCAGTCCAGCGACCCATCCGTCTGAGTCCTTCTTCACCCTTTTAGCCCATCTTTCCATCAAGGAGAGCCCGAGTGAGGAGAGTCTAGCCCTGGTCTAGTCTAGCCTGACCACTGGTCCAAGCCTCCCAAGCCATCCAAGTCTTGATCCAGCCACTCGAAGCCAATCCTTGTGACACCTCCGTCCATCTAGCTACTCTTTTACTAGCATCATCTCATTCGCATCTAACATAAGTGCAATATTTACTTTTCTTCCAACCCCCCTGCTTCACTACGAGCACCTTGATTATTCAAACACACTGCATGCATCTCTCATAAAGCACCTGTCAGTTTGAGCGTATGCTCTGGGCTTGCCTGTTAGTGGAACCTGCCCATCAGAAACTCTTACTGTTCAGACCCGCATTCATATACATATCACTACAAGCACTTTGATCATTCAAATACACAGCATGCATTCCGCATAAAGCACCAGTCAGTTCAAGCGTATGCTCTGGGCTTGCCTATTAGTGGAACCTGCCCATCAGAAACTCTTACTGTTCAGACCTGCATTCATGCATCATGTCATCTGTGAGAATATACGAGGATTAAAACAGACTTTCAAGTATTAGTTCGATTCTGTGAAGTAGAGACCGTACTTTGGTACGGGCAGTGTATGGGGTGCTTAACCTCTTCCCACCCTGTAACCGTGATCCCTTACCTCGAATCTCTAGCCGCAGATCAATAGGAGTCATTTTAGAGGAAGGAATCTTCGGATCCCCTTCTCTAACGTTTCTACGGGGTCTAGCCGACTGTAGATTCGAAGTAACTGGCTAGTGGCGACTCTGGTCTTATATAAACTCATTTAAACACATCCAGCTTAAACACGACTACCAAACAAAGCCCTCGAGAACGAGGCAAGCTAGTGGCACAAACGGCGATTCGCACTCACGCATCCTCTTCTTCTTTTCCCGAAAGGAAAGGGACTAACGTCATGTGGGAGAGCGGAACAACGAGGGTCCACACACTGATAATGGGAAACAATTTGACAGCGCAGCGTTCATAGATTTTTACAAAAATGGAAGATATGCAATGTATTCACATCCCCTTATCATCGTTAAGTTAATGGTTAGGTGAAAGCAGTTAATAACATCATCAAACATCATTTGAAGACCAAGCTTGAAGAATGCAAAGGGCATATGGCCAAAATATCTACCAAAAGTCTTATGGGCTTATAGGACAACAACTTACTCTTCAATAAGAGAAACGCCTTTCTCCCTCACATTTGGCACAGAAGCGGTGGTCCCAGTTGAAGTCGAAATACCTACTTATCGTGTAGGACATTATGATCCAATAAA
Organism: Liriodendron chinense; assembly: GCA_003013855.2. Classification (NCBI taxonomy): domain Eukaryota; kingdom Viridiplantae; phylum Streptophyta; class Magnoliopsida; order Magnoliales; family Magnoliaceae; genus Liriodendron; species Liriodendron chinense. Next base: position 35,178 of record PVNU02002057.1, on the reverse strand, counting down.
GAATGAAGAATCTTTGAAATTCCACCTGAATTTCTTAAAAGAAAGAAGGGACGCATCTCGACTTCGAATAGCAACCAACCAACAAAGAATAGCTTGATATCATAATTCGAAGGTCAAGCCTAGAACCTTTCAGGTTGGTGATTTAGTGCTCAGGCAGAACGTTGGATCAACTATTCGCTCATTATATCCTAATTGGGAAGGCCCTTATTAGGTTGTTAAAGTTGTTCAACCAGGTACTTATTATTTGGAAGACATGCGAGGAAGAGCTTTACGTTGCCCTTGGCACGCAGAACATTTGCCTCATTATTATCCATAAATATTCATATATCAAATGTGTGAATTATTTTCAAATAAAAACAAATTTCATTCTGGTCTGTCGACTAAGAATTTTCACAACTTAGTTGCTACTCCTGTTTAAGGACCTGAATAACCCTGAAGAGAATACTAAACATTCTCTTAACTAAGACTTCTTTTTAGCAGAGCCAAAGACTCGGTTGATAGATCAATCTATCTCTATGCGGACGTAGCTACCAAAGCCTCCTTGATGGAGCACAATTCATTTTCATGAATTGAACAATTATAAAGAAATCAAAACAAGCTTTCATTCAACTGGCAATGAAATTCAAGGAGTTTAAACTTCCAAAACGATTTAAACAAACAAAAAAAGAGGGAGAGAAGAATGTTCAAGACGAATAAAATTTAAATTTCTGTCACCTACTCTAGCGTATCTTCTGTTGGAGGAGCTTGACTCTCAATTTCAGGTCCAGCCTCAGGAACTCCTGCAACTTCAGTAAGCTCCATCACCATAGTAACTTCACGAGCAGCTTCTCTTTCTTCAGCAATGACCCTGTCTGCGACCCTCTCAAATTCTCCCAAGTCAAACCTTGGGGTAAATAGTTGAACGACTTTTAATGCAATGTCGCGATTAGCGTCATAGGATTTGTATCATTCTTCTTCATAAAACTACGAAGTGCGGAATTCCTGAATAGCGCATGAACCTTCTTTTGTGACCATCGCGAGTAAAGCTGCTCTCTCATTTTCCCAATTTTCTTTCTCTATGGTCAACGCTAAAAGAGCTGCTCTTTCTTTCTCCAAATCCTCTTTAGATTCTTTGAGCAGCGCCCCAGATCAGCATTTTTTTGCTCCAACGCTATCTTATCTTGACAGAAGATCTTACTCTCTCTCGCGATCTTCTCCTTCATCTCGTCAAAACGAGAGTGACTCTGATCCAACTCTTGATATCGATCAGTCAACACTTGAATTTTCGTTATGAGGATCTTCTTCTCCTCATTGGCTTTCTCAATCAAGGCCTCGCAAGCCTTTATAATATTGCCCCTCCCTTGGATCGCTTGCTCCAGAAGCTTTATATTGTCTTCTTCTTCCTTTATTACTCAATGAGCAGACATAATATCACGTCTCATCCTTACAATGGGGTCCAAGCACTACGCAAAAGTAAAAGATAAAAGTTATTCAAGGTGTGAAGAGTTTTCTCAGATATATGTAATGCTGCAAATTTTCTTACTTGAGCAGTTTTCATTCCAGCGTTCAGAGTGAGATCTTCAAGGCTAGGCTCAGGAAGATGACCTAGGGATTGAGGGGTGACATAATAAAAAAGAGATTTGCAAATCGGGTGCAAATGACCTGGAATAACGAAAGTCCCTAATTCAAAGGGCTGAGCTATGACAAGCTCTCTTCCAACAGCTCCCGCGTGAGCAGACCTTTTGCGAGCAGGAGTGGACTCGCGAGCAAGAGCGGACTCACGACCCTCCCCTTGCGATGGAGGATTAGGTTATGATCTGTGCTCCCTCGTAGGAGTGTCAGTAAGATCGACTATCGGTTACTCCCGAGGAGGAACAACCAGTGCAGAAGCCACTACTGCAACAGCCTCGATTGGAATAAAGGGAGGTTCAGAAGGATGGCTGGGCAAGTTCTGCTGAGAGCTCTGAGCAACCTCACCTTCTTGCCCTGTCGGTCGAGATGGACCAACTGCCATTTTCTTCTACCTCTTCGGCGTAGAACCTTTTAAAGGAGGAAGAAATCCCCTCTTTTACCCTCTCACCACTCATGATCTCTTCCTCAGAAATGAGACCGGACTCAGCGAGCTTCGAAGGTTTTAGGTTCAATTTGATGTTTCTTGCGTCCCTTGATAGTCTGAAGACTTTGACTATTTTCTTGTTGATCTCTCCTCTTAAGCTAGGCTTTTTTCCGACTGGAATGCCTGCAACATAATGAGCAACTTAAAAGGAATAAATCGTAGCAATATTCATACAGAAGTAGGAATTTATCAACCTTCGTAAAAAAAGTAATTAACATTATATCCTCCAGGAGTTGAACCCTCATTAAATTCCCAGTTTCCGGAGACATAAAATCATTGTCTCTTCCATCCGGGATAGTTGGAAGAAGGTTTCCCAATAACAAAGTTCTCTCGATGCCAGTACGCAAGGCAATACCAGCCTTTACAGGAGGGGCTTTCTTCAGTCGAAACATCCTTAAATTTCATTAGCAGAAAGTTCATCGTTCCCAGCTTGTTTCCAAAGAATATAGACGCTTATTACTACCCTCCATCCGTTAACTATGAGTTGTCCAGGAGCTATCTTATAGATGCGAAAAACGTCCCGAATAAATGGATGAAGTGGAAGACACACGCCAAGCTCAAAGAAATACTTATAAATAGCAACGCACCCTGACAGAGGAGAATCAACGGTTTCTCCCTCCTGAGGTAATCGAAAGGTAGTTGAATCTGGGACTTAATACCTCACCCGAATTTTCTCTAATTCATCTTTCCTCATTTGAGAGGGATATCTGGATGCAAAATACCTCCTAGCAGGTACTCGTACGTTATTTGAGGAAGAAGAATCTGGACTTACTTCCCCCAATGGGACCGTTTCACTATCAGATCCTCACGCCATTGAAGAGATGGAAAGTTCGAAAAAAAGGAAAAAAAATGGGAGAAAAGATGACAGGGAATACATGAAATACCTTAGAGAAGGAAGGAATGGAAGAAAGAGGAAGCTTCCGCCAGAAGCAATAACCTTAGCTGTATGACGAAACCTTGAAAGTACACACACACACACACACACACACACACGCGCGCGCGCGCAATCATTTCCTTCAACGATTTGAGTAACACATGGCGTCCCCTCGTTTAGCACGACAGTTGAACGGGCATACACATTAAATTTTGAACATGTGGCAAGCGCCGCTTTGCTCCCCTCAGCCGAAAAGCTGGCACTCATTAAATGCAGATGTCTACTCATATACAAATATTCCCCTTTGAAAAACATGTCAGACAGTTACATGCAAAATACGAAACAAACACAATTCCCTTGCTTAGCTGCTCTAAGTAAGAGACTTGGGGGGCATCTGTTATTAAATAAAGTTAGTCGAAGTCTGCACAACTCTCATAAGTAAACAAGTAGCCTCACCGGGCAGTTTCACTTGATTAACATGCGACATGCGAGCGCCTTTTGTTCTAAAACTAGGATCTACGAGCAGACCAGCATGAGATATTATTCAGCGAACAAGAGTGGGCGCATCTCAATTCCTTGAGATTATTTGAGCAGACCTGATCACTGGTCAATTATCCGACTATTGACTAGACCTGGTCGCTAATCAGTCGTCAAGAATATATCCTGAGTTATAGTCCCAAAAGCTTATATAGTTCAGGAGTTGGCCCAGATTACATATCCACTTTGATCTGTTTATACATAGCGGTTCCGTTAATACATGATTAGAGGGATCTACATCAGGTAGCATGATTATCTAAACTTCTAATCTGTCTAGGTTTTGATAAGATAAAAATCTTATCCCATGAAATCAGAGAGATCTCAACTATATACATAATAGACTACTCCAGCAGAATCTTAATTTATAAATAGGGTTTCTTATTCACAAAAAGGTACGCAACATCTTAGCCCACATTTCACACTTTATCTTTGCTAAAGTTCATTACTGATTTAAGCATCGAAGGGCTAACGGCCAAGCACCAGCCACATTTAATTTCATTCCTGATTTTTAGGTGAAGTGAAGGAAGCTACCTTTAAAGGATCATGCATTACGAGGAGAGTCTTTCCTATTCACTTACGGGTTTTATACGTTAATAGAGTAAGCTCCATTTTTTTATCATGCAGAAAAAAAAAAAAAAAAAAAAAATCGTTGTGAGCCCCAAAGTCAGGGGGTCTCACGTAATCAGTTCCCCGTGGTTACAGTCAGTCAGGTTGTCTTTTTATTAACAGCTAATTCAGTAGCTATAATTGCTTGGTTAGATCCTCGTGACATGCTGCACCGACAATGTGCGACACAATCCGGATAGTCCGGACACACGTAGATGAATGCCACGTGTGCGTAGGATGAATGGCAACCATTTTCAAAACGGACGCGGATTGCCTGCGAAAGCCTTCCCCAGGCATCTCCTGAATATAGGTGGGCCCACCGTGATGTTTGTAATAAATCTACCCCGTCCAACCGTTTTGTGAGCTCATTTTAGGCGTTGTGACAACAAAAAAAAATGAACGGGATCCAAGACTTAAGTGGGCCGAAAATGTGTCGATTGAACTTCCACAGTTGAAATATTCATGGGGCCACAGAAGTTTCGAATCAGGATAATATTTGTGTTTTCAGTTCATCTCAGTAGTAATGACATTATGAACGGTATGGATGGCATATAAACATCACTGTGGACCCCATAGAACGGTAGAAATTTTCCTACCCACCTTTTGCTTTAGTGCGGCCCACTTGAGTCACGGATCCTGTTCATTTTTGGTAGCAACGCCTAATATGAACTCACAAAACGGTTGGACCGTGTAGATTCTTACGAACGTCACAGTGGGCCCCACATGGATTCCGAGCGCAGGAGATGCCTCCAAAGGCTTTCGCATGCAATCCGCGTCCTTTCAAAACGGCGAGTTATACTGACACGTCCCACATCCAATCAAGTCAATAATATCTTTGCATCATCGCCCATCCAGAGGCAGAGTAAACTCTTTTGGGCCCACCTAGAATGTATGTGCTTTATCTATTCCGTCTATATGTTTTTTCAGCTCATTTTAGGGGTTGAGCCCAAAATTTAAGCATATCCAAATCTCAAGTGGACCATGCTACAGGAAACAGTGGGAATAATGATTTCCACCGTTGAAACCTTCCCAGGCCCCACAGTGATGTTTATTTTTCATCCAACCTGTTCATAAGATCACATGGACATGGATGAAGGGAAAAAACAAATATCAGCTTGATCCAAAACTTCTGTGTCTTCTGAGAATTTTTCAATGGTAGAAATTCAGTTCACACTTTTCCTGTGGTGTGGTCCACTTTATATTCTGATATGCTTTATTTTTTGGCATCAGACCTAAAATTATCTGTTAAGATAGATGGACGGAATGGATAAAATACATAAATCACGGTGGGCCCCACAGAATTTATTACTCACTACGCAATCCGCTTCCCATCCAGAGTTGTAGCATAGGACGATGCATCTGGACCATCAGATAACAAGCACGAAGGGAATGAGCGAGACATATTTTGGAGTGCTCTCGAGGGACATTATAAATCATTTTATCAGTTGTTAATGCCGAGAGGACTGATCACCTAGGACTAGCTGTAGGTGTAGTGTACCTGCAACCCATTTTTAGAATCAATTTTCTAATGCAACTTATTACCGTGTATTTGTATCGTACATCTTGCTACAAAAATCAGTGGCAGATTGTACTGATTTTGTTACACCATTTCTAATGGTTAGGATTTTCTGATAACCATGAAATTTGATCTACATTGAATGAATGGTTCAGATCATTACTCCTGTGCATCGTACAGAACCTGGTGAGCCGTAAATCCCGTCTTCCCACGTGGACCGGATCTCGACCCCATTAAAATATTTAAGCCCTTTCTAAAAAGAAAGCAAGGTGTTGATGTTGATGACTTGGTCATCTACACCCCACATCAACTACAATTAAAGAGGACGTCCACATATCATGGTCACGAATCTCCAATAATCAATCCCTTTAATGTATGTGGCCTATCCCTCAAAATATAAAAATATAAAGAGAAAGACATAGTTTAAAATGCTCATGTGGAACACCATACCAATCCATAAGGTTTAAGAACACGCAATCATCGTCATTTCTTAATGTATGAAAAAAAAAGGTGAGAGATGATTCAGCTTCCTACGTGCATGGAAGCCTTCCAAAGTACCTACTAGCATGTGGATACTTTTGTATCCATATGACCAATCTGGACCGTCAATTAGGTTCATCCTTTACTCTTTTATTTAAATTAAAAACTTCAGATAAAACCGATGGTTCTAAACATACAACCAATCTTGACCATCTAATTCATATGCCACCGGATAGATGATTTAAACATTCAATCAGAACCAACATTTCAAAACACTCTATGAAGAGTGAACTGGACCTAATGGACGGTTCAGATAGGCGATGCGATGCCAAAGAATCCACATAAAACTAGGTGCACGGAAAGGTTCCCATACACGCCCCACTACATTAGTTTGAGTACATACAAACCCTTTTTGAAAAGAAAGCAAGCGGGCCACGATGCTGGTGTATTGGCTGGCTGTCTTGAATCAGGCACAATGATAGGTCCGTGAGTCGGCATCGTGGACGTACACATGTCGTTAGCAAGTTGCTTCCAACGACCCTGATTTGTTTATGATTTCTTTTGAAAGGCTTTCAAATCCCTAGGTGAATGTTCTACCCACGTTTCAGACATCACATGGTCCCATTTGATTATTGGCCACATTTTTTAAACGTCCACATGTGAAGATTAATCGTCGCTTGGTCCAACCATGATAGGCCCATCTGGCTGTATCGTCACGTAATCCAGACCGTTCGTCAGATGTGGCACACATAGATGGCTGACTGCAGAAAAATTGTATGGATTGAACATTGATAGCAGATCATTCCCATTAGATGTGGATATTGGGCATTTCTGTTTTTAGCGGTGAACTTTAAAGGCCGTTGATCAGATGGGTTATACCATCGGACTGATGTGATATTTATATGATTGGTGGTCCACCTCAAAGCACATAAGGGGGTGTTTGAGGCATGGTATTAGATGAGATTATGGGGATGGAATTGCATTTGATTCCGTGCAAATTCTATATAATTTTTGAGGAGGATCAGAGGCTTGGGATTAGGTGGGATGGAATTGCACTTGATTCCCTATAGGATTTCCATGGGATTTCAAAATCCCACACATGTGAGCCCCACATTGATGCATGTGGTGGTCCATCCATACAAGTCCTTTATACATGACACTATAGTTATATACATGTTCAAATGATGGACATTTGTTATAAATTTGGTCCATCGATTGCAATTCTATGGTCCACCAAACGGGATTTTGCTTAATCCAATGGTTTTCCAATGGAAAGTATTTGATCCCAAACATGGGATTGGATATGAAAATACCATGGGATTACCAGACATGTAATTATTGTGCAATAAATGATGTTAATCCCACCTAATACCATTCCATCCATTCAAGATGGGCGGTCCAGATCATCTGTTTATTCAACCATTTGAGTCCCACACATACCCCATCAAGCAACGTTTTCTCATGCACGATGGATTTGTAGACAGGCTGCTGATCAATAATCATATATCTGTATATTGGTATCTGCTGATCCAATAAGCATATACGTCCAGGAATATTTTATGCTGTTTACTTTTCATATTTAAAGTGTAAATTTCTTCTCTCTCTTTCTCCTCACATGTGGCACAGTATACAGCTATCCAGACCAGTCCAAAATGTGGGGCCCATTTGGATGGAGATTATCTCTAAAATCATACTGATCAAGCAATGCTGACCATCCAATTAATAGCTATAAAATAAATGGCTAAAATGCTTCAAATTTGAAGGGAAAAATTAGATAGTAATTATTAATTTTTCAGTTTAATTTTCTGGTTATTCTTTAATCTAACTCCATTCTAACTCTGGTCAAAGATTTGGACCGTTTGAATTGCAATACAACTATGCCATTCGTACGGTTGAAAAGTCACCACCACTTTTTAAATGGATCTGAACTAACATAATTATCGATACCAAAAAGAATGGGTATCTGTCCCCTAGGGCCGGCAAGAGGTCATGTTTGGGTTTGAAATAGAAAACCCAAAAATGGATTTATATACTTCAGCCAAAACAGATCCACTTTTTAAATCGTGTTTCAGCCTCCTTAGTTGACGCCAGATCTAATTTGGGATGATGCCTCTAATGGTTAGAGTAGAGTTCTCATAAATATCTCACTCGATGGTGTAAAAAGTAAGAGTGGGCATCTCTCTCCCAACTATTTCCTTTCTTATTGCCCACTTGAATCACGGGCCGGACTGATTTTTAGAACCTATGGCTAAGATCTAAGACACTTGAACATCATGATGAGACCACTTCATCTGGACACACCTTAAAGCCTGTAAGTAAGATCTCTTTAAAACTGGTGCCTAGGAGACAAACTCTCCCTCCCTCCCTCCCTCCCTCCACACACACTATGTGTTCACCATCCATGGCTGAATTTTGCCTTCATGCATGTGCCAAATTTGTTTGGATCTACTAAATGGCCCCCACATGGCTAAGATTATCTAGTGATGCCCAAAGATGAAAATACGAGAATGGGCCCCACATGATTAAGATCATCTCAAGTGGGTTGCGTGTGGAAATGCATTGGCTTAGGACTAGCTAATGATGGCCCCAACATGGCTATAAGGTCATCTAATGATGGCCCTATATAAAAATACAAGTGGTTGTAATTGACTAAGGATGAGCCCCACATGGTTAAGATCATCACACTGGAAATACAAGAGGGGCTAGTATTGATGATTGATAGGCCTCAGATCACATCTAATAATGGGTTCCATATGGAGATACACATGGTTAGAAACTACTAATGATGGGCCTGAAATGGCCGCTGCCCTTAGAAATACTGATGGTTAGGATCAACTAACAATGGGTACTGCCATATGGCTAAGATCATCAATGGATGGGCCCCATGTGGAAATGCTTATGGTTAGGATCGACTAACAATATCTTCCACATGGTTAATTCAACTAATGATTATCCCCACATAGAAATCTAAGATATCCTTAGATGATTAAGATCATTTAACGATCAGCCTTTCGTGAAAATACAAGTGGCTAGGATTGACAAATAATGCATTGTTAAAGTGAGAAAGGAAGTGAATTTTCTTAAATCATCAGCAAGAAGAGATTAAATACCTCATCAAGGATTAAAAATAAGTTTTGAGGTATGGTCTCGGTCACCAATGTTGGCTGGCAGATATGAGCATTTAGAAATTATATACGATTGCATAAAAGTACTTCAATTTAAAGTGTCTGAATTATGAGCCCCAATTTAGATGTAGCATAAACAAATAATAACTCTTATTATTTTCAAAGACCAAAAAAAAAAAAAAAAAAAAAAGACTAGTTTTTTGGATCAGCATTAAAAATATGTTTAAAGAAATGGATTTCATGGAAAACAAACTTTTGGGGCGATTTAAAAAAAGAAGGGATTGGTGGTCTAACTGATGTAGGGGAAGAACCCCCTAGTGAAGGAAGATGATCGACTGCATTTCTGATGGAGATGGATCAGAAGAAGATCAAAAAATCGATGGTCGGCATCATATTTCAGCCGGCCGAACACCCTGATTGACCGGCCAAACTAAATAAATAAATAAATAAAAACCTCAAGTTGGTAGAAATTCAACTGAATTTTTGGATTCCCGACAGCTTTCTGAGAGATTCCCGACAGGTCTGGGTCGTCGGCAATGTCGGTCGACCAATAGCACTACTTCGAGTGCCCAAAATTCCACTGAATTTTCACAAAACTCTCTAGACGTTTTTAGGGACTTCGGTCGTCCAACCTTGCCACTTTGAGCACTCAAACTTGCACGACCGGATTTGCACGAAAATTGTCGATTTTGCATACTTCTTTCCTAATTTGTTTAGAACTCTTTTTAATTATGTTTTTTTTTCTAGGGTTAGTTTTCTCTATTTATAGTTGTTTAAACTCGCTGTAATTCATTGATCTTTTGATTAATCTAAAAGAAAATTTGAGTTTTTACTATTCTTTCTTGTGAATTCGAGAGTTTTCCCTTTTTGACTCAAGGAAGTTCGATTGAGGATTCCCGAAAGCTCCGTGGATTCGGAGTAGGTATTTTATGAGAGAAATGAAAATCGATCTCACCACGTCTATGCTTACGTCAAGTTGGTATCAAAGCGATGACTCCCCTTCGATCGATTGCTACTAATGAAGGTGTGGACAAAATCCTGTGGATGGTGATCCAGGGATTCATCATCTTGAGGAGAGAATGGAAACTCTCCACTGAGAGAGAGGAAAGACGATGAAAGGGTTGAGGTTTCCCTCGACCGTTTTGTAGATGCGCCAATTCCGCCACATAATTAGGTATAGCGGGAGTATCATCAAGCCAAGCAAGAGTTGTTGGTTGGATTTGACTATATAAACAAGAGGCTAGATCAACTTCTTGTTCGTAGTAGAATCCCGATTTCGGGATCTGCTGGATTCTACGATCGGGTGGATCAGACGAATCGACTTTACAAGTGAACAATAGAACTTCCCATCTTTAATAATCAAGTTCGCATCGACGAATGACTCTCTGAGGTCGAGTACCACTTCTACTACATGCAAATTCCTGAAGAAAGAAAAGTTTTAATCACGACGTACCACTTGAATGATGATGCTTGGGATTGGTGGTTACACGATCAGTATTGTCGGAAGCAAGAAATGAAATGACTAATTCGCTCGTGCCAGCGTATGAAACGGTAATTACTGGCCCGTTTCCTAGGCGACGAAGAAGATCTGATGGTGACAGTGTCGCCACAGGCCTCTAACCCTGCCAACAACGCATACGTCGTCCTACGAGATCAGAAAACCCACCTGAAAATTTTAAAGTGGAGAGGCAGTTTTCTATGGACGTGTAGGTTTTAGCCGATATATATCTGAAAAATGTGTGTTAGACACAGATAAAAGGTCTCAAGAAGAACAACCAAGTCTCGTGTCAGAGGATGTGGATTCATCCCCTGTTGAAATGTTTCCTTCACCTATACATGAAGTGTCAATAAAGAAACGAACTGGTAGCCAATCAGGTTCATAATGCCGATTTGGTGTTGCCACAAGCAGAAGAGGATCCTGTAGACGTTCCAAAAATTATGGATAAGGTTTTGTAGGAATCCATAGACATTCCAGAGGTTATGGAACCAATTTTGCAAGAATCTAAGAGTATCCCAAATGATGCTTTGATGATTTTTACTGTGGAAGATTGGAAGGCATTGCAGGATGGCATGAAAGAACATGCACTCAAGGAAAGTGACGCGGTTGAAGAAGCTTGTACCTTATACGAGATGGAGCAGAAGCCAAGAAAGACTAGGAAATGCTGACCCCCGAAGTTACGATCGTGTTGTGGATAAAATCCAAAGCATAACTCGACGACGAGTTATTTTGAAGTGGACAGATCTAATGTAGGGGAAGAACCCCCTGGAGAAGGAAGAGGATCGATGACATTTCTAATGAAAATGGACCAGAAGAAGATCAAGAAAATTGATGATTGATGTCATATTTTCGCCAGCCAAACACATTGGTCGACCGATCAAACTGGATAAAAAAAACTTGGAGTTGGCAGAAATTCAGCAGAATTTTAGAATTCCCGACAACTTTTCAATGGATTCCTGATGGGTCTGGGCCATCGACAATGTCGGTCACCCGACAACACTACTTCGGGCGTATGAAATTCCGCCGAATCTCCACAAAATTATTCAGACATTTTTAGGGACTTCGGTCGCCCGACCTCACCAATTCGGGTGCCGAACTTGCACAACTAGATTTATGTAGAAATTGCCAATTTTGCATATTTCTTTCCTAGTTTGTTTATAACTCTTTCTAATTACATTTTTTTAGGTTTCTTAGGTTAATTTTATCTATTCATAGTCATTTAAACTCAGTGTAATTCATTCATCTTTTGATTAATATTAACAAAAAATTGAGCTTTTACTCTTCTTTGCTTGAGGATTCGACCGTTCCCTTATGGATTCAAGAAAGTCCGATTGAGGATTCTTAGAGGCTTCATGGATTCAGAGTAGGTATCTTGTGAGAGACGGTGATCAATCTCACCACGTTTATGTCTGCACCACTAACCCAATAATACAATTAAGTAGAATGTAAAAAATGTTGGTAGAGATGAGTACATTAATACAAAGATTACTTTAAAAAGGAAGAATTTAGAGGCACAAAAAAGATTCGGCTGGCCATGTATACCAATGTATATTGCTGCTCACACATATAGACATTCTAACTAATTGAGGTTTTCTTCTTTAACATTATTTATATATGAAATTGTTTACGCTTGATTTGTATCAGTTTCAACAACTCATACGATGTCATGTAATAGTGAAATCTCAACAAGAGGCTGAAGAAAGATTTCTTTGGCAACTCTAACAGTCGAATGAAATCAGAATCTGTAAAGACATGAGTAGCCCAAAATATGCAAGCCTAAATGGCTAGAACATGTGTGTTGCATATTTTGCTCATGTGGTAGAGCCAGCTAACTCCAACGATGGCCTCATGATCAAAGTTGAGTATCGACTAAAACATAAATGATGAGTTCAATCGGTGCACCACGACATCTTGCATGATCTCTATAGCAAAAAATATTCAAGGAATGGAGTAGTGACTATGCTAAGTTGGCATAATTTCATGGCATATCATTCACGTTCGTGCGAAGAAAATGACAACTTTTACCAATTTGTGGCAACACAAGAGAAACTCTCGTCCACATAATAGGGGTAGAATGTATGTGTCACGCCCTAAAATTTGGCACTTGGACTGGGTAGACCTTGATCTCATATCCCAAAATATGATTTATAATTTAAGCATTCACATACATAATTTTCATAAAAAAACACAACATAAACCATATCTCATTAAAATACGTAGGGCCTATTCGGAAGCGTGGATTTGGAACCCCCTGGATTTGAAATACCCTAGTTGTGTTTGGCACCCTAGATTTGGAATCCCCTATAATCCAAAAGTATCTATGCATAGTATATTTAAAGGGTTTGAATTTAATTACTAAATCAACTTTAATATCCCTAATTAGTATACATATGTAATGTTTGACTCAATAATTGTAATAAGCCTGTTTATATATATATATATATATATATATATATATATATATATATATATATATAGGATCACAACCAAGCGACTAGCCAACTATTTTTAACCGCTGATTTACATGGACAATGTTTGGACTGTGCAGATCATCTTATTAAAGTAATTTTAGTGATGTAGTTGATAATCTAATTGTTTTAGGATATCATCAGTGGGCCACATGCCCAATGGATTAGTAGCCTAGTGGCACACATGTTACACATGTAACTTACGGGAAAATTTTAGATGTAATTAGCTTCCACCTTGGATTTCAAACCCCCTCTTTGGGGGGATTTGAAATCCCTTGGATTTAAACCCCCAGTTACTTTATGGTGCCAAATAGATAGGGGGTTTGAAATCCCCCCAAATCCATGGTGCCAAATAACCCCTTAACATCATTCCAGAGTCTCTCCTACACTTTTGCTATACTTTTTTATTTTTACAATAAATACAAATTGAAAAGGTAATTTTATAGCTAGGCAGACTTCTAGATCTCTGCTCCATTGCGTTTCTTGATTAGACTCTTCATTCTTAAAATTTAGTATCCATAATAATGGGTAAGCTTATAAAGCCCAATGAGATATCCTCGCATAGTTTGTCAAGTGTAATCAAAGTTTTAAAATTGTATAAATAAATTTTCATAAAAACACAAATAATCAAGATTTCAATGAACAAAGTAAATCATGCTTTTGGAAACATGTACGCAATGCAAGGAACACATTATTATCAATTCAATTCAAAGTCTAGTTAATTATTAGAATTCTCATAATTTCTTAAATCTAGTTGGCCAACCTTCCTCAATATCACACCTTGCCTGATAATAGGAACCTTTTGTATGATGCTCATACATCCAAAGGGCACTCACCTGGCAATGGAAGCCTTTTGTATGATTCTCACCCATTCAAATGGCATCGATCATAACAATGAGGACCTTTTACACACACCTGGGTGCTCACCCAACCAAAGGGCATCTAGCCTGACAACGAAAATCTTTTACACTCATACTCATCTATCTAAAGGGCACTGGCATTACAATAGTTAGGAACCTTTTGCAAACATACTCACCTATCTAAAGACTCATTGGTGAAGGATCGGTCAAGTAACATATACATTTCCTACCAAGCTTGACAATAAGAACCTTTGCGATCCTGACACGCACACCCATCCAAAAGGACTATGTTAAAGATACAATATCTCAATTATATTTTTAATAACCAATTACATTCATGAACCAGATTTCCTTTTAAAAAAGAACCCAAGCCTTCAACTTTTCGGTATTTCAAAGGCTAATAAACTCATTTATAATCATAAGATTTCAAATTATACAAGAAAATTAACAGTTTCCACGTGAATAGCTAATATAATTACGAAAATCAAATCTTTCATAACTTAATTTCAAAACTTGAATAAAAATTTGAATTTTAAACAATTAATTATTATTAAAAGCTAGAAAACCGATAACTATGAATCCACATTTATTTAATTCATGAATTTTAATTCCACGTCAATAAGATGAACTAAAATACAAATTCACACGAAATAACCTTATGAAATTTGAATAGAAAATTGTGTAATTCGAGATCGCAATGTAAGAAAAGGTACAAGATAACTCATATACTGCAAAACTTGAACATGACTTGGAGTTGAGTAACATTGGCTCCCATAGTATCAACAGTTAGATTGAATGTGTTTCCTTTTATTCTTGGATGCAACATATCGAAGGAGAAGGGAGATAAGGCTATGAAAGATCGGTGCGATAGCTTTGTTAGATGCTAATTTGGGTGAGACGCATTGGTTGACTATGATCTATCAGAGGATCTCTCTTGGATCATGGATTGATTTCAGTTCTTTCGGATGAAGAAACATATAGAAAACTCCATTTCCAAATGTTGTTTTCTTATTGAAAGTTTTTCTCAATCTTTGATTCACTTGAACACATGCATGTGTTGGGTGTCTTGACTTTGTTTGCATGTGAAAATCATCTCGGGTTTGGTTTGTAAATTGATCAATGGTCATGATGCTTGGCCCACCCAATGTGCGATTTAGATCCGATAAAAGATGACTTCAAACCATTATTTTTACTCAAATGGGTACGAACAGTTGGATTTAAAATTTAACAGTCAGATCATGTTAAGATTACCAATCAAGGGTCCTCAGGGTTCCTTTGATGCATTTAGGTGTATATTTACAGTCAGTCTTATGATCGAACAGCTTGATTTGTTCTTTTTTAGTGAGGATGTATGATATAAGGTGTATGTATAATCACCATATTCTTTTTCAAGTTTCGAAATTAAAGATTCTGTAGGATTCTCCTTCATGATCTAGGATATCCAGAAATAGGTCTAGATATAGTTTGATGAGAAAAGTGATCCGGTAGATTTGTTGGAGATCGTCATAAATTGCAATAATGATCATTGGGTGATTTTCAAGTGAGGCATTTAACAGATATGATGAGAAATCTAATGGATAGAAGATCTTATGAATAAGATGTTGAGATTGAATATGTATGGTTCAATTTGTTTGAATAAGTGTTGGCTAAATTTCTATTGCAATTGAACTCCCAATAATAGATTTTCTAAAGAGTAATGTCGTATAGGAATGTGTACATCGTAGAAAACTTAGGATGATCAATGGTCTACTTGAAACCATTAGAATTGGACTTTAACAATGAAAAATATTCCTTAAAGAAATTATGTTCTACCCCCTTAAAGAAATTTTGTCCTTGAAATTAAGCTTAGCTTAAGGCTCAAACAACCGGTGATATTTTTTCTGATTTCATCTATGCGTCCCCATGATATTTTATCCTCCCTGTAATTTCCCATTGAATCTTCACTAGAGGGATGGTTTTTATTCAGAGAACTTATAATCTTTTTTTTTTTTCTAAGATTCATACTGGGTTGACTGGTTTGACTGAATTAACAGGGTTGGCTGATTTAAGTTGACTAGTCAACTAAGTTAACTAGGTTGCCTGGTTTGAGTTGATTGGGTCGATTGGGTTGACTGGGTTGGCGGTGCCTTGATCTACTTGTTGGCCCTCGGGTGAGGTGTCTACAATGATACATATTCACAAAATTTCAGTAGTTGTCAATATATGACGTGTCATGCATTCCTCTTATATTTTTGCAGCATACATGAAATACATTATGAATTCCTGACAACTGTGGTGGCAATGTGAGCCAATTCTCCACCGTTCCAATCCTTTGTAAAACTTCAAATGACCCCATATATCTTGGCATTGATTTAGCTTTCTTTTTTAATCTCATCATTCCTTTCATTGAAGAGACATTCAAAAATATGTGATCGCCAATGAAAATTTTTAGATATTTTCTTCGATTGTTCGCATAACTTTTTTGTCAAGTTTAAGCTATGTTATGGGTAAATTACGAGCTGACCTCAGGTCGAATATAAAACGACCTGGACACAGATCGGAATAATCCAACTTGACCTAAAGATAGACACCCTGACCTTGTCAAGGAGACGACCTCGGTCACAAGACGACCTCAACCTTATCACCATAAATTTCGTAATCTCATGCTTCGGCCAAGAAAATAGGAGAAAGATTTGGAAGAGTCGTCTTTGGATACGGAGATCCCTCCAGTAACTACGGAACGGCCTTAAGATCTCGAGGGTCCGAGATCTCCTCCATGGAGATTATGCTTCCTAATAAGAACACGATTCTATAACCTAAGTCTATAAAAAGGCACGTCATCTTCATCTTTAAGGTATGAAAATATTTACTTATTAAAAGAAAAGAGGAAATTATTGATACAAAAGAGCTTTGACTGACTTAAGCATCGGAGGACTAACGACCACTCCTTGGCCCCCTCTTAGCCATTGTTTGTCTCTGCAGATCTCAAATCGATTGATCAGTGTTCCTCTACATCCTCGAGGCGATTATCGATCTCGCCTTTCTCGTTATTAAAATTCAGCAACAATAATTGGCGCCGTCTGTGGGAATCTCGACTGCAAAGCCATATTCTCACCCAAGAGTTTCAGAAAATATACCCCCTCCATCAAAAAGACTTCAGATGGCTAGAAAAAAGAAAATACAAGGGGAAAGCACCCACTATTGCCGGGTCATCCGAAGTCCGCGATCTGATGAGGATGGGTCCATTCTTGAAACACCCGCCATCCTAATCAAAAGTTCATCGCCACACTTCGTTCAGTAGAACGAATGGCAGAGGTCTTGCAACTGCGGGACCAGGTTGTCCGCTCTCAAAGAACAAGTGGGAGGCATCACTAAACGACTAGGAGGTGTGGACGAATGGTTTGGACACTTCAACTAACAACTTGATGATATCAAGGCTCTCCTTACCAGTTTGGCCCAACCATCCCCAGTCTATAGGGGCGATGGTTAGCCTCAACAGTCGCATCAAGCTCCCCCACCACAACACTCTCTTTTGATTCCAAATCAAGAATGTGCTGAAGAAGATGAAGTCGTAAGCCGTGTTACGGGCTCAAGAGCTTGGTCTGTAGCCGAATTGGCAGTGAATGACCTACGTCACAAAATAGAAGGAAAAAGGTCAGCTCGAGCGAGCCAAGGTCAAGATCGAGTCGATGAAAATATCACCCCATTAGAAGCTTAGTTGAAAGAACTCTGAGAACGCATAGGTGACATCCAAAGAGCATAATGTGCCCGAGCACCGATTGCAGTTGACGTCCTCATAGATTCATCAGAATCCCCATTCGTCAACGAAATTCGCGACGTGCCCCTTCTAAAAGGATTCCAAATACATCAGCTCAAAAAATACAACAGGATAGGGGACCCAACGGAACATTTGGAAAATTTTAAAGTCTGAATGGAACTCCTCGGAGTCAACGGACACATCATGTGCAAAGCCTTCCCTTTGTCATTAACGAGCTCGGCTTGGACTTGATTTTAAAATCTAAAACCAAGGTCGATCATCTCGTTTACCCAACTGAGCAGGGCCTTCGCTACCCAGTTCATCAGAAGCACCAACCCAAGAAAACATTCAACACATCTCACCGCGGTCAAACAAAAAGAAGACGAGTCTTTAAAAGATTACCTCGCTCATTTCAATGCCGAGGCCGTCCAAGTTAAAAAACTCTCTCAAATTGTGCTACTCCACACTATGATTGGGGGGTTATGAGATAGAAAGTTCTTATGGTTTGTAGGAGAGGAACCACCTCAGTCTGTGGTAGAATTTTTTTATTGAGCTGCTAAGTACATCAACGCAGAGGAATTAGTCAACGCACACAAGTTGTCCTCTAGAAATAGAGATCGCCGGGAAGAAACCATCTCAAAAGGGCATAAACTAGAACGAAGGTCACCAGGTCGGAATAATGCTCTTCGAGGAGCAAGTATACTTGGCAGAAAAAGGTAAGCAGATGTTCGGACGACCAGCGAAAATCAAAATCAACCCCGACAGGAGGTTGAAATCAAAATACTGCTTGTATCACAAAAACCACGGTCACAATAAAGTAGATTGTTTTGACCTAAAACGACAGATAGAAACCCTCATTCAATAGGGATTCTTGAAGGACTATATTGCCTAGCATCAGGAGGACCAGAGGACCACGGATCGGAACAACCAGACCGATGAACATATCAACAACAATCCTATGGAAGAAATCCACATGATCTTTGGTGGGCCAACTACCGGGGACACTGGCAAAGCTCAAAAAGCATATGCATGGCAAGGTAGGACATCCGAACCGGGATTACCTGTGAACATCGCGAGCCGACCTGCAAAAATCGCAAAGGTCACTCCTCGCGCATCGACTTTCACTAAGGAAGATGCCAAAGGTATCCTCCACCCCATGATGATTCACTCGTGGTGTCGATGGTAGTCGCCAACAAGAAACTCCATAAAATAATGGTCGATATGAATAGCTCGGTGGACATTTTGTATGTCACAGTGTTCGAGAAGACGAAAATTGACCGATCTAAGTCGAGGCCAGTTAAAATAGCCTTGACCGGATTCACAGGAGACACAATCATGCCAGAATGAGAGATAACTCTCCCGGTCATAGCAGGGGAAGAGCCTAATCAAAAGATGATTATGGTCGATTTCCTCGTCGTCAACACCCCGTCTGCCTACAACGCAATAATCGGTCGTCCTATCCTCCGAGCCTCAAAGCTGGTATTTCCATATACCACCCGACCATGAAATTCGACACTGATGAAGGTGTCGAAGTGGTGTGGGGCAATCAACAAGAGGCCTGTTGGTGTTACGAGCTAACCATGCATGGAAAAATCTTGGTTTCTGCAGTATCACGCATGACCCCCTTGGATCCTAAAGAAGAGACAGGGGAATGCAGATCACCCACTGAAGAACTAATTGAGGTCTCTTTGATAGACGATGATCCAACCCGGGTCGTCAAAATCGGGTCCCAACTGAACGACAAGATGCGGAGAAGACTGACCACTTTCTTAAAGCAGCATGCAAATGTGTTCATGTGGTCTCACCAGGATATACTAGGTATCAGCCCGGAAATAATGGTCCACCGACTAAATGTCGATCCGACCTTCAAGCCAGTTCGTCAGAAAAGATGACCCTTCAACACAGAAAGGTATGCTGTGATCGAAGAAGAAGTAAAAAAAACTACAGTAAGCGAAATTTATCGAAGAGATACGATATCCCGATTGGCTCGCTAATGTCGTCTTGGTGAAGAAAGACAACGAAAAATGGAGAGTTTGTGTGGAGTATACCGATCTCAATAAGGCCTATCCAAAAGATAGCTTCTCGCTGCCCAGGATAGATCAGCTCGTCGACGCAACGTCAGGTTTCGAGCTACTTAGATTTATGGACGCATATTCTGGATATAACCAAATTCGGATGCATGCTCCCAACAAACAGAAGACAATGTTCATCACGGACCGAGGCCTTTACTGCTATAAGGTAATGCCCTTCAGACTTAAATACGTAGGGGCAACTTACTAACGTTTGGTAAACAAAATGTTCGTTGAAAAAATTGGTAAGACCATGGAGGTCTACGTGGACGACATGCTTGTTAAAAGCCTAAAGTCAGAAAACCACGTCGAAGACCTCTCCATCATGTTCAGCATTTTAAAAAGATACCTAATGAAACTCAATCCCAACAAATGTGCCTTTGGAGTAAGCTCAGGAAAATTTCTAGGTTTCATAGTGAACTAAAGGGGAATAGAGGCCAATCCAGAGAAGATCTGAGCACTGATCGACATGAGCGCGCCCAGTACTATGAAGGAAGTCCAACATCTCACAGGAAGAATTGCGGCTCCCAACAGGTTTTTCTCAAGGGCTACTGACCATTGTCTCCCGTTCTTAAAAAAACTCCGCAAATGCAAGAAAATGATTTGAACGTCAGAGTGCGAGCAGGCCTTCCCCGAGCTGAAAGCCTATCTTGGCTCTTCACCTTTGTTGTCCAAACCAATGCAGGGAAAGAATTACTTCTGTATTTAGCGGTTTCACTAGCAACAGTTAGCTCGGCTCTGATCCGTGACGACAAAGGGACGCAGAGGCCGGTTTACTACGTTAGCAAGGCCTTGCTTGATGCAGAAACATGATATCCAAACATCGAGAAACTAGCCTTGGCACTGATCATGATGACTAGGCGTCTGAGACCCTACTTTCAAGCATACCCAATAGTTGTGTTAACGGATCAATCACTACGACAAGTACTACAAAAGCAAAAAATTTCAAGTCGTCTCGTCAAATGGACTGTTGAACTCGGGGAGTTCGACATACGATTCCGACCTTATACTGCTGTCAAAGGTCAGGACGTGGTCGATTTCATTGTTGAATTCACCAGTCCTCAAGACAACCAGCATGATCATGAATTGAGCCTCAACCTCTCTAAAAAATTAAAATTAACGGGTTCTTCGGAACATAATTCACCAGCATCCGCGTGATCATTATATGTTGACGGATCATCAAATTCATAAGGTAGCGGAGCTGGCCTCATCTTGACTTCTCCAAACAGGGTGAAAGTACAGTATGCACTTAGGTTCTGTTAGTGCACTAATTTGTGCATTGTATTGTCAATTGCGTGATCGTTGAGTCAGTCAAGTCTCGTGAGCCCCGATGAAGATTGAAGACTCAAGACTTGAAGACCAAAGCAGCTTACCGCACTCAAGTTCAAGCCAGATCAAGCTCGGAAGGTAAGTTGCATATAGACAGCCTATAGGATCCCAAAACATCTAAGTCCATGTCATTCGAATCGCATTTTATGTTTGCCAATTGATCCACGGACTTAAGGTCAAGATGATCAGTCTTGGACCTCTATTATGTAGGTGTAAATCAGTTGAAAAACATAAGAAAATCATCTTTATGTGCATCATTAAAGACAAGGGAGTTTCCTCCATTTCAGGCCGTAAAATTAAGCCTGACGACCGGTCGGGCGACCGGTCGGCTGAAACAGGGTCTCAGACAGAAAGCTTTTTAAAGAGAAACTCATAAAGATCTGGCTGAAGACCAGTATGAGGACCGGTCGCTGGTCTCTAGAGACCGGTCGTGCGACCGGTCGTAAATGGACAAAATGTGTCCAGCAACCATTTGGGGGAAATGTTTAAAAGGGAGACCGGTCGCACTCATTCCAAGACCGGTCGTTCACGTCCCACGACCGGTCGTACGATCAGTCGCAAATAGACCAAAAAACGTCCAAAGACTTCAGGGGCTGTTTTTACAAAGGAAGACTGGTCATACGACCGGTCGTCAGATCGGTCGGATGCTCAACTAAGACCGATCTTTGGGCTTTATAGACAGGTCGCACGTGACCGTTTTCTATCCGTTGGAGCCCGATTCTTGGAGCCTACAAAGGTATATTTCGAGGGCTTTGAGGGCATCACTTGCACACCCATTTAGAGCATTAAGAGAGGCTATTAAGACTTTCATCTAATCTCTTTTGCTCATCATAGTCTTAAGTTCATCCTTCAAACCTAGCCATAAATGGCGCTACATTGAGTATTCAAAGCTCGGTTTGAACAATGAACTCAAGCATGGCATTCATGGTTGTCCCTATCATTGAATCTTCATCTTGAAGTCATTTAAAGCCATTGAATGATCCAATTGATGGTTTCTTCATTATCCATTGCATTGTAATAGGCATATGGAACATCAATACCTTCTCCCACCTACCCGGCACTAGTCTAGGAACACCATATGCATTAGTAGCTGATCGTGGGAGCTTAGAGAGGAGCTAAGGCATTCGTGGAAGCTGAAGCTACTCATCAACGGCGCTGAATCGGGGCTCAATCGTCAAGGTATGTCTAGTATTTGAGAGTCCATTTATTGAATCACTATTCCCTAGATTGGGAAACTCTGACGGGAGTGTACGTGACCGTCCTTAGATTAGGATTGGTGAGAGTTTGAGATCCAAACTCGTCAAGACCCTGGATTGGGCCATTGGCGGATGGTAAACGTGGTCCTAGATCAAAAAATGTTAAGGTTGGTGGTTAACCTGATTTAAAACCACGACTATAGTGAAATCCGGTGGTCTCATAGGTTGAGATCGTGAACCGGGAGTGGAGTAGGGAAACCAAAACACTATACATCGTGTGCAATGTGGTGAATGCATTTTGTCTATATTATTCCTTGTTGATCAATCTTATAAGTGCTTAACTGTATGCCCATCTTATGTTTGAAAAAATGCTCATATGCCATCCTTGAATGATTAATACAAGAATGCATATAAACTGTTTGATGAAATACTTCTCTTAGTAAAGTTGTCAATCAAGTTAGATCTTGAGTGATCAATTGCTATCATTTACATGCACTTAATTGGTAAATTATGGTATAAATGCAATTGAGCTTTTGAATTTGCAAGAAAAATTAAAAAGTCCTATTCACCCCCCCTCTAGGACATAAGCATACCTTCAAGCTTATCTCACTAGCGGTAAAACCGCAATTTCAGGTTCGGCTTTCGAGCCTCCAATAATGAAGCTGAATATGAAGCCCTCTTAGCTGGACTACGCCTTGCTTCTGAAATAGGGGTCTGAGAGGTAAAGGTGCACAGTGATTCGCAGTTAGTGGTCGGGCAGATGACCACATAATATCAAGCAAAAGAAAAGAAGATGTGCGCATATTTAGCAAAAGCCCAAGAATTGCTATCTAACTTCGATTATTATGAGGTCGTTCAGGTCCCGAGCATTCAAAATACTAATGCAGACTCACTGGAAAAACTAGCATCAACAGTGGCGACGAGTTCAGTAGAACGATCCTCATCGAATTCCTCCCCTATCGAAGCATATCTCAGGAGGAGTTGAGTGGAGTATGCCCGGTGTCAGCTAACCCGTGCTAGATGGACCCCATCATTCGTTTTTTACAAAAAGGTGAATTGCCCGAAGACAGAAAAGAGTCACATAAAATTCGTTACAAGTCGGCTCGTTATACACTGATCGACGAAATTCTTTAGAAAAAAGAGTTTTCCCTCCCTTGCCTATGTTGTGTTGGACCCGAGGAGGCTAACTATGTCCTTCGAGAAATACACTTTGGCAGCTATGAAAATCACTCCGGAAGCAGAGCACTTCCATAAAAAGTAATCCGTCAAGGATACTACTGGCCCACTATCCAATAGGATGCCCGGGAAATAGTAAAAAACTGAGACAGATGTCAGCAATTCGCCCCAGTTCCCCACTTGCCATCAAAAGAGCTCACTTCCATGTCCGGACCATGCCCATTTGCCCAATGGGGAGTCGACATCATTGGCCCACTCCCAACGGGCAAAGGACAAGTAAAATATGCGATCATCGCCATCGATTACTTCACAAAGTGGGCCGAGATAAAACCTCTTGCCACGATCATAGAGAGAAAAACTATGGATTTCATCTGGAAATTAATCATATGCCGGTTCGGAATCCCGAACACTATAATCCCTGATAACGGACGTGAGTTCGACAACATGAGATTTCAGAAGTTCTACAAAAATCTAGGCATAAAAAATGTATACTCATCTCCTCATCACCCCCAAGCCAATGGCCAGGTTGAGGCTGTCAACAAAATCATCAAAAACCATCTCAAAACGAACCTCGGAGAAAGGAAGGGAGCATGGGCGGAAGAACTCCCCGAGGTACTCTGGGCTTACAAAACCACTGTTAGGTCCACTACTGGAGAAACACCATTTTCCTTAACTTTCGGAGCCGAGGCCGTGATTCCAATTGAGGTCGGTATGCCTACTAATCGGACAGGTCGTCATCAGCCCGATCAGAATGAAAGTCAGCTACGAATGAATCTCGATATGCTCGACGAAGTAAGAGAAACTTTCTAAGTACGAATAGCAATGTATCAGCACAGAGTTCAGCGATATTATAATTCGCGAGTGAGGAAACGACGATTTAGAGTGTGCGACCTCGTCCTCCGTAAGATCAGTAAAGAAATCAAGGAAAAAGCGGGTGCTTTTAGCCCCAATTGGGAAGGACCATACAAATACTCAACTCATTTCGCCCCGGTATTTATTAGCTCGAAGACATGGAAGGCCAACCTCTCCCTCATCCATGGAATGCTGAGCACCTCAAGGTTTATTATCCATAAACAGGTCGGATATACAAATAAGGTGAAAGTCTGTACACTAGGAACTCTTTCAATAAAGATAGAATTTTCTTAAAGTCAAACACGTTTACAGACTAAGTTTGACGCATTGAATATCATAATTAAAAATTAGCAAAGGAAGTCTGAGTTCGGTCGAAAGATCGTGAGATTGGATTTACCACGTTATATAAGACAAGCATGGCCACCAATGACTGAAGCTTGACACGAGCTTAGGATCGAAAATGACAGAAAGCGTGATATCGACTCGGTCGACATAGCTACGAGCTACGACATCAACTTAGTCCAACTACTTAGACAAATCTCAATTGTTCAGGTATGGAATAAAATAAATACTACGACAATCACAAAAGCATAATTTAAATGCACGAGTGATGAAAGTTAAAGCCTCAGAAGGGCTCAAAAAATTTATCTACTTCAAAAACGCCTCATAAGGGCTTAAAAGTATCCATAAGATCCCTTAAAGGACATAAAAGAAATGTGTCTTTTCAATCCTAGGCCACCTTATCAGTGGCAGTAGCCTCTGACAAGCCGACCTCGGTCCCCCCGACCTGACTTTCAGCAAGAGCAGCTTTCACCTCGGAGACCTCATCCTCGACTTCGTCCTCATCAACAGGAGCAAGATCGAGATTCAGAAAGTGCTTTTGGACTAGGCACCTGCAGTCTTGAAAGTCATGATTGTACAGCTCTTCTGAAACTGCATTCACCTTCTTAAGCTCAGCCTTCAGCCCGTTAATCTCGGTTTGGGACTTCGCCTGAACCTCTTGCAGAAGCTTAGCCAAGTTCACTTTCTCCTCTTCGGTCGTCTTCAAAGCGACCTCAAGAGATTCTTCCTTGTTCTTAGTAGATTGAACGTTGGTTGAAGCTTCCTTCAAAGCATCCCCAAAAGACTGGGCCTGGGCTTGTGAGACCTCCAGGTCGGATTGAGCGACCTTTAGCTCGGACTGGCTCTTCTTCAGCTCCAACCTCGCAGGCTCGGTCTTCTTCTTCCACGAAGACACTGCAGTTAGTGCTTATTGCATTTGATAGGTTCGTTCGGCCATAGCTTGACGAACCATGATCAGCAGGGCCGAATCCTTGAGAGAAAAATAAAAACCGCCAGCAATATAATCACGGACAGACTTACGAAAAATGGTAAAAGGCAACTCACCTTAAGATTGCTCTCTATTGCTCCCTCGATCATCTGGTCGGGGTCAGAAGCAGCCAATGAAGTCAGATCTTCTAGAATGTAACTATTCACCCACACATACGACGTGATGCCATCAATCCAGGTCTGAAACTTCTCCATAATCAGAGGCATGTTGACCTAATCTTCGCGTGGATCAGCAGTTCGGGAAGGAACACGAGCTCGAGATGATGGTGGGGGACCCGACGAGCTGGCACAAGTCGTAAGACGGTCTGTAACCGGCTCGGCTTGTGTGTCAGAAGTTTTCGGTATCTCGACAACCGGAGGTCGGGATGCCAGGGGTTCAACCCTAACCAGAGAGCTTAGGTCCACGGGCTACCCAGATCCACGTACGAAGGACTGGGGTAATCGTTGTTGCCTTGAAAGTTTAGAAGTAGCTGCCTTCTTTCTCGGAGGCTCGGCAGAGGTTTGCCCACGTTCAAAGACGTGGGAAGGAATCTTACGGACCTTCGAAACTGCCTTTGGAGTCATTCCTATTTCAGAAAGATGTGTCAGATAAGTAAACAAATGAGAACCAAACAAGAAAAGCTTACGAACTAAATTACAAGTTACCGACCCGAATTACGAACAGAGTTAAGGGTGATCAAGCAGCGGAAGTCCCTTTCCTCAACGGAACAGTTCCTAGTAGCCCGAATCTGTCTCTCCTGTGTAGTAGAGAGAGCTACTCAGATGGTCGTTGAAGCTGCAATTACAGAAAGATAATCATCAGCGGATCTAAAGAAAAAAAAACTAAGGATGTTAACCAAAGTGTCAGTAAGAAATGTAAGTCGGAATGGTGTCCGACCTGGTAAAGCGAAATCAGCTCAGACTCTGAACTCCAAAGGTTGAGGCTCATCCGATGAAGACTCCCAGTTCTTCGAAGCGAAGAACCACTTATTTTTCCAAGTCTTGGTGGAAGAGGGCAGACCTGTCACCAACGAGCTACCCTGACCCGGAATTGAAGAAAAATAATAAAGTCCCTGACCTCTTAACGACTTGAGGGAATACATCGAGAACAGCTCGTTCGAGGTCAGCTCTTTATTTCCAACCCTTTACCACAGAATATAACACCCTACTATACATCTTCAGGCATTAGCCTACAACTGGCTCACAAACAGACCTAACAGGCTAACGACCTCACATACAAAAGGGTGTAGAGGTAACCATAGCCCTGCCTCTAAATGCATCACAGAAATTATTGTTTCTCCCTTACGAGGTTGGCTCGGTCTATCACGTCGGTCAAGAACTCTAAACTCTATGGAATCAGGGATCTCGTAGATTTCCCTAAGTACATCGAGCTCGTCCTGGGTAATTTGCGAAGTCATGCAGTCTAGTTCAAAAGGTTCCTTACGAGCTGCCACACCTCCAGCGATCGATTTCAGAGGGTTAGATTCCCCTTCATCAGCATGCTCTACTATCCTAAATCTAGAGCTAGACTCTCCAGGGTTCATTTCCTGGGAACCTAGCGAAGGTGGATCTGATTCAGGATCTCCGAACCTCACCTTAGGGATGGCATCAGAGTTCGAGGTTTCCGACATATTTAAAAACAAAAAATGGTAAGTAAAAGAGTTGTTCAAGGATTGAAAAAGCATACCAAGAATGCTAGTACACTAGCCGGAGGAAGATGATCAGAAAGGAGAAAAAAAGAAGGGAAGATCAGGAGTTCGAAAACTCAGGTAGATGGAGAGTTTGAAAGCTGAAGAAATGAAAATTTCCAATAATTTGGCTAAGTTCGGAGATTTATATTCAGAGGATTTCATTGCATTTAATGCGGACGCCACATGGCAAGTCCCGACACGATCGTACAAAAAGTAACGCAAGGTACCGACACGTGGCGACGCCCCGTTCATCAAGACTCTACAAGCGCCTCCACGCCGTACGAGCGGATGATGACGCCTCGATTTTTTAAACGACGCATTAAATGCCATTTTTTCACTCACCTAAATGGCGGCGGTACAACTGCTAAAGGCTAAAAGCAATCAGGTCAGCTCATCTTCTTCGACAAGTTACTCCCGAGCCAGACGAGCTAGACTCGAGAGTAGGGGGGCTTCTGTTATGCTTAAATTACGAGCTAACCTTAGGTCGAATATAAAACGACCTGGACACAGATCGAAATAATCCAACCTGACTTAAAGACAGACTCCCTGAACTCATCAGGGGGACGACCTCAGTTACAAGATGACCTCGGCCTTATCACCATAAATTTCGCAATCTTATGCTTCGGCCAAGAAAATAGGAGAAAGATTTGGAAGAGTCGTCTTTGGATACGGAGATCCCTTTAGTAACTACGGAACGGCTCGAAGATCTCCTCCATAGAGATTACGCTTCCTAATAGGAACACGATTCCGTAACCTAAGTCTATAAAAAGACAAGTCCTCTTCATCTTTAAGGTATGAAAATATTTACTCATTAAAAGAAAAGAGGAAATTATTGATACAAAAGAGCTCTAACTAACTTAAGCATTGGAGGACTAACGGCCGCTCCCCGGCCCCCTCTTAGCCATTGTTTGTCTCTGCAGATCTCAAATCGACGGATTAGTGCTCCTCTACATCCTCGAGGCGATTACCGATCTCGCCTCTCTCGTTGTTAAAATTTAGCAACAACAGGCTATATGAATGCAATCTCTTATGATGGATCTTCTCAAATGTCTCTTATGATTGTGCATATGAATACAAATGTGAAATTGAACGTGAAAACTGTTGGGAACAGGGACGCCAGCAGCGGAAGTGAAAGCCGAACAACACACACAACATAATATACGATCAAACAAGAAACATAATGTAATAAAAACCATAAGAGAATCCGATTTTACGTGGAAAATCCCTCAACGGGTAAAAAACCACGGTACAAAGCGATCCACTATGATTAACAGAAGTTTACAGAGAACGAAGAAACAAAAACACCTACAAGAGAAATCTCCGAGCTACCCTAAGCTTATTCTCACATAAAACGAACAAGCACAGTCCTTTTCTTCATCCTAAAGAATCCCAAGCTTTCCCCAAACTCTTTCTCTTACCCTAGAACCCTCTCAATCCATCTAGAAAATATGGTCCCAATGGCAAAACTCCTAATCTCGCATTACACCCCTTAAATAGGCATAAAACTGAAATTAGAAACCTCTTGCACAAAACCACGCAAGAGACTGACTTGCAATAGGAAACTTCCAAATTCGTTACGTCCGGCCAGTGGCCTCGCTATGCATCTAGGCCAAACCGCACCCAAACCGTGCACAGTTTAAAGGCTACTCCAACAATCTCCACCGAGGCTTCAAATGTCGAATCAAACCATCCTCACTTCGTCATCTCATCTTCATCATAGCTCAACCACTTCTCGTGCCTCATCGACTTCATCTTTGCACTTCACACACATTTATCGCTCTTCTCACGTGGCCCTTTGGCACTTGTCATATACGAGCAACCGTGGATCTCACTACCAATCCCATAGCTCCACCGTGAAACGTGCTCCCAATCAAACTCGATCGCAGTCGATGAATCTGATTGAGATATTGGCATACCGATCTACCTTCTTCCACTCTACTTCTTTCATAAATGCTAATCGCTTTCCATGTTTTTCTTCCACGGAATCCTTCTCCACATCGAATCTCCTACTTAATCCCATCTTCTCGTCTCAGATCCGAATTCTATTCCACCCCAACTTTATCTCTAATACCACTTGTTGGGAACAGGGACACCAACAGCGGAAGCGAAAGCCAAATAACACACACAACAGAATATACGATCAAACGAGAAACACAATGTAATCAAAACCACATAAGCATTCAACCACAAGAGAATCCGATTTTACGTGGAAAAACCCCTCAACGGGTAAAAAATCATGGCACAAAGTGATCCACTATAATTAACAGAAGTTTACAGAGAATAAAGAAACAAAAACTCCCACAAAAGAAATCTCTAAGCTACCCAAAGCTTATTTTCACATGAAATGGACAAGCACAGTCTTTTTCTTCATCCTATAGAATCTCAAGCTTTCCCCAAAATCTTTCTCTTACCCTAGAACCCTCTCAATCCATCTAGGAAACATAGCCCCAATGGCAAAACTCCTAATCCTACATTACACCCCTTAAATAGGCATAAAACCAAAATTATTGTGCAAAACTGCGCAAGAGACCGACTTGCAATAGGAAACTTCCAGATTCGTTGCATCCAGCCACACCACCGACCAGTCGGAGCCCCTTGCAGACCGGTCGCCGGACCGGTCTAGGACACATGAAATCTGTCCAGCGGTCTCGCTGTGCATCTAAGCCAAACTGCACCCAAATCATGCACAGTTTGAAGGCTACTCTAACAAAAATGATAAATAATATTAAAGATTGGTTCATTCCTTATCTCACACTCTCAAATTCTGGACCAGAGTCCCTATACTAGGTGCTGAATTTTAGGACATGAATACTTAGTATTAGAGTGTAGGTATTAAGTCTTATTAATAGCCTTAGGTATAGGTTACATTGAAGTTTAAGTAGAAGATATAGTTAAGCTTAAGCTTAAGCTTAGTATCAGAGCTTTGGTTTATGATTACATTAGGGCTAGCGTAAGTTGTTGGAATCTAGAAATCTTGAAAACATAGAAGCCTTTACTTCTATCAGAAATCGAAGACATGATGATGATTTAACTTTAATGGATGATGAAATAAATTCTTAACTTTTAATGGATACTAAAATAAATTTCTAAATTTTAGTTAACATTGAAACAATTTTTCATACTTGGGTTGTTAATGAAAATAAATCCCTAATTTTTATAGAGTATAGAGGCATAAAATTAGAAGAATTAAATAGAGTTAAGTAAAGATTAAACTGAAGCTTAAGTTGGAATTATAGCGGAACTTAGGCATGGCTTGTTAAGAACCTTAGGTTTGGCTTTGGTTGCACACTAAGACACATTGGAGATAGGATGCACCATCATGATAAATTTTGTCACTTGTGATGTCGATGATTCAGATGTACGTTCTCAAAGCTGGAAGACGAGATTTCTTTGAAGGGGGTAGATTGTAATTATAACCTGAGCTTGTGTAGTCTATTATATGCATTCGGACACACATAAACTTATCTCATGAAGAACGTAACAAACACTTAGACACAGCATAAATTAGAGTATTCTCATCCGTATGCATGGTAAAAGCTTTTGAATTTCAAGGACAAAATTTTTTTTAAGGGGGATGGAATGTAATGACCCTAGATTTTGGTGCGTATATACGCTTATATTTATTCAAGCATTTGTGTATATCCATAAATTCATCTAAGCATTTATACACATGCGTCCATCAATCTATGCAAGGTGTGATTATTGATATGCTTGATTGATTTGTTTAGTGTCAACCGTTGATTTTTGTAATTATCAACTATATGATTGTAGGTGTATATGATCACTTTTACCTTTCGTACTTACAATACTGTACTTGTTCGTATGATTTAGCCGAAATCTAACTGCTCCAATCACCATCAAACTATTTAATCAATAAGTTAGTACAAGTAAAGTCATCAATCTGTAAAATTCATTGATCCACTATAGACTCCAGACACAGAGGATACTTTGGATCCCCCGCGATTGATTGACGAGATCTTAATGGTTGGATCGATCAATAATAGGCTCCTATCTTATAAGTATCCATTTGATCTTATGAATTTATGATCTTCAATCGATTGACTTATTTTGGAAAATTTGTTTATTTGTAAAATGCATTGATCCATTGTCAACTCTGGGCATAATGGATGCTTGGAATTCCCTGCGACTAACCAACGAGTCCTTCATGGTCAAATTAATCGATTGAGATCTATATCTTTTATGAAATATGCAAGTGGTATTAATCGTTTTATCTTCCGATTGAAATAAATCCTTATTTGATTTCAGTTGAATTATAGTTGAATCGATGAATTAAACATTGTGGATTAATGAAAGGTGGATCCTTGATGCCTTAGTTTTTTTTATCATTCTTGTCTATTATCTCACACGAACCTTGCTCTAATCTTGTGGATTAAATCATATTTCATCTCCCCTCTAACTAATTTCGTTAAGTGTTTTTATTCCCCAATTTCCTATGGTTCGACCTCAATCTCATCGAGTATTTTACTACTTCGCTATCTGCACTTGGGTGTGCAATCTTCAAATTGTAGCACTTGATATAAACAATAGTTTAAATATTTGGTTACACCAACATCATCCAACGGTAGCCCACAAAGTCACAAATATTCAACAGTTAGTGGGCCCACGTTATCACAATTTCACATAGTTTAGTGGGGCCCACAATATCACGATATCACATATTTTATTAGGCCCACTATCCAATGAACAATGTGGATCAAACACTATATCAAGGTGTGCCCCACTGTCCAGTGGATAGTGCACCAACACGCGATGGACCCCACTTCCAGTGGGCCTCAAAAGTTTTTTATCGAGCCAATATTTGTATATTCAGTTCACCCAATAGGGGTGACATTATGAATGGTGTCAATGGTATAATAAAACATTATAGTGGGGCCCATAGTAAACCCCACAAACATTACAGTGGGTCACACCTACTAGGGTTGGGGCTTACCGTGAGACAGAGAGCATCGAGAGATGGAGTGACCAGAGAGAGAGAGAGAGAGAGAGAGAGAGAGAGAGAGAGAGAGGAGGGGGGGGGGGGGGGGTTAGGGTTCGATCAAGGGAGGCATAGAGAGAGAAGCATAGAGAGAGAGAGGCAGCGCTGGCGGGAGGGAGGGAGGGGGAGAGAGAGAAAGAGGGTGACCAGGTCTTTCTCACTCAATTTTTTATCCAATTTAAAAATATCGACAACATTTTTCGCACATCGAATAATTAAAATCGCATTCAACAACAAATGTCGTTGAATTTAGTACTTGTTTTCTCGTGATTTAACTTAGTGTACACATGACTTAAATGCTAAGGCTATTGACTTTTTTAAGTACTAGAATGCCTTATTTAATTGATGATCTAGACATTCTGAATATGATGAAGGACATAGATTATGACTATATGCATTATTTGCATTATGCTACTCTACAACATGTAACTAGAGTTGTACAAGAGCCAAGTTAGCTCGGTTAGCTCGCTCTACTTGGCTCGAACCAGCTCAATTTGGCTCGATTCGAAGGTTGGGTTCGAACCAAGCCGAGCCATTTTTCCAAGCTCGAAATGATTTTCAAGCTAAGCTCGATTCGGCTCTACTCGAAGTTTAGCTCGATTGAAGCTCGATTCGGCTCAACTCGGCTGACTCAGCTGGAAAAGTATGTTTTTTAGTCCCACATTGGAAAGTGAGCAAGGAAAATAGGAAATGAGAGGTGAAACTCTCTATAAAAGTAAGTGGGGGGATGTAATTGGGCTTTGGCCTGCCTTTGGGCCCGATTTTTAATAGTTTTAGGCTGGGCTTTGGGCTGGGCCTATTTAAAAAAAAAAAAATTCATGCTCGAACTCAGGTCAAATTGGGCTCGAAAGCTCGGTCGAGCCAGCTCGAACATGTCAGTCTAGCTCGAAGGCCAAGCCAAGCTGAACACTAGTCAGGGTGGCCATTGAACGAGCCTAGCTCGAACAGGGCAAAGCTCTGCTCGACTCGGCTTGTGTACAGCTCTACATGTAACAGACTTGTTCTCTTTGATGTTTATCTTTTAATCAATGATTTTTCCTATGGAATGTAATTAGGGGCTTGTGTTAGACAATAACTTAGAATGCACTTTGTTCCTAGATTAGGGGCTTGTGTTCGACAACAGGACATATTTGGGTGCATATCTTAATAATGGAATGGATAATTAATGTAATATTAATTCTCATTAATTAATAAATAATTGTAACAAGCAAGCCCTTACAAGTGTACGTGTGGAAACTGCTCTCCCAACAGTTGTATCATTAGTTGTCTATAATCATTTCACTTAATTGTTCACTATATCTTTCTTCTTAATAAAAATAAATAAATAAAAAGCTTGAAAATAACATCAGGAAGCATATTCCAAATGCTAACAATGCTCACTAATAAGGCCAAAGTGAAATTCATTACATCTTTTTGACAAAACGTATTGAGAGTTTTCAAAACCCACTTATTTTGACCATTAGTACCCTAAACCTAATTATTCCCAATTTAGACAAGCAAGGCTATGGAGAGAAATGTCTTAGCATCAATGGAGAAGATTGTGATGGTTTTAGAGAAGATGTCGAGTCTCTTACCTTTTATTTAATAGAATAATATGTAACTGCTTGTATTTATAGATGACCTAGCCCTTATATGGATTGTCTTATCCTAACGTAACAAACCCTTTTTTTTTTTTTGGCTAAATGAGCAAAACCGTTTATTACTTCCAAAGGCCAAAAATTAACAAAGGGCCTAACTTAGTAAACTAGACCAAAAGAACTTATGTAACTCATGTAACCTAAGTAAGCTAACTATTCCCAAACCAACTACCTAACTTAACATTTAAGCACAAGGGTAATCAGAGTTGGAGAACTCAAGTAGGATATCTTCATTTTGAATCATCGCTTGATGGAAACGTAACATACTCTATTACAATGACATGGACAATTATGATATTTCCAGGGCTGTTGAGTGGAAGGTCATGCATCCGGTCTGGTGTACACATTAAAGAGACTATTATAATGTTTGAAGATTCTTCTTTTTTTTCTTTTAATCTTTTTTTTTTCTTCTTTTTTTGGCTTAGTCATGCAACACACACCCTGTTAGATGGGCAACGCACCCGCCCAGTCAGTCACATCATGCTCCCACCGGTGGGTTTCAAACCCGAGACCAGTAATTAAAACACCTAGGCATCTACCAGCTAGGTGCCTAGGCTTAATTCTGTTATAGATTCATTTCAAAATTCACTTCACTGCTCTCATAGATATGATGCATTATTAAATCATAACACTTGTAAAATATCATAATAAAATATACGTGCATCGAATTTTCATCAGGCTTATTATAACTTTAATCACAACACTTCACATGAGCTATGCATAATATAATACATATTTAAAACTCTCTCTCTCTCTCTCTCTCTCTCTCTCTCAAACCTTCATTTCTTTAGTTTTAACGTTTACACAAATGCCATGAAGCTTTAAATACAAATATCTCTAAACTAGAGTCAAGTGGCATCACAAGTCTTCCCCGCTTTTGATTTTTCCACCTTTCCATTCAACCCGAAACTTTAGAAATGGACCCTCTCTCTCTCTCTCTCTCTCTCTCTCTCAAACCTTCATTTCTTTAGTTTTAACGTTTACACAAATGCCATGAAGCTTTAAATACAAATATCTCTAAACTAGAGTCGAGTGGCATCACAAAGTCTTTGATTTTTCCACCTTTTCATTCAACCCGAAACTTTGAAATGGACCCACACTAGGATTGTCAATGACAAGATTAGGTGCC
>PVNU02002056.1:0-74855 GCA_003013855.2 Liriodendron chinense | reverse complement strand
TATGATTCGTACAATTCCACAATTTACACAATATGGGTGCGACTTTTTCGGATTTGTGATTCTAGTGTGCAATTCATATCATGCACTGCATGATACGACTGTGTCGAAGGGTTCATATAGTATAGCAGACAATTTTGACAACATTGGTTTGCAGATAATTATCCAGATAAAGCACACAAAAGATCTGGGTGTGTACCTGCAAGTATGATTAGCAATAGTTGAAGAAAATGTAACTCATGTGATAAAGCAAGCTTTCTTCTGAATGTCAAAGAATGAGAACCTTCATGAGGGTCATCACAAGGGGGAAAAACTGCAGTACTGCCCAGATGTGTCAATCTCATGCCAGCAAGGCATCTTACTGATATAAATGCGTGGATTTCAGAAGCAAAGGGTGTGGGTTTCAATCATGGCCACCTTGTTTTCTGTCAGTTTGATAAACACAATTTGCAGACCATTTCACTCAAGAGTACAAATGAAATAAGCAAGAAAATCAGATCCTTAAACCAGTTCAGAGTTTGGGAGGCGAGGGGTTTTCTGAGATTTTGTGTTTTGAGCTGTGGCAGGCACTTGATTGAATAGAAATGAAGTTCACTGAAAATTTTATCAAGTTACAAACAGTAAAGTTACATGAAATTAGAATAACAAAACACAAATATACCTTAATTGCAGAGAAAAGGCGTGCCACCCCAGACTGTGTCCAATCTTTCCCAACTAGAGGCATGAACTGGCCTAGTACATCAGACCTAAAAACACATGGATCGAAGTAATTCGTTAGTCATAAGAATTGGACATGCTAATATAAAGTAAAACTTCTACCAGTCTAAAATGCCAATATTTTCTATGAAAATGAAATGGACTTTGCCACAATATTCTACCAGGGAAAAACAGAATTTGGTAACCATATTTTTAAACTCTCTCGACAAAGTCCTTTATTTTGCCTGCTGAGGTGGTCCAACATTCTAGAAATAGGGAGGAATGATTTGTTGTAACAATGTGCAGTCTGTCTAATTAACATTAGAAGTTGGTAAGCAAATCATCACAGGATGGTCAGGCCCACGCAAGAGCATCCATACATGTGCATATCCAAGACACACCACACCAGCATATATACCCAGACCTACAAACATATGCACCTGAGCATGCAAGCACCCAGCCATTAATACCAGTGGGTATGAAGAGAAACTCCCGAAGATGCCCAGGACTGAGAAGATACATTTTGACTGCCCCCCCTTCAAAAAATGAGAGAGTAAATCCCATAAAAGCGCCCAATTGAGGAGCCATGTACTACATCCGACTATCGATACAGGAATTGCACAAAATGAAATCCACAGAAATGTAGCCTTAAATAATTCCTTTTCTCATTCTTCAAGAGGAAATGCATAATTTTGTAAGTAACAGGGAACTTATAAAAAGAAAGAGAAAAAGGAAATTAAGGATGAGACTAAGAGGAAATTGAGGTGCCAACAAGAAGCAATTGTCTGTCACACCATCCTTGGCACGAAGTGTTGGTGATCTCATTTGCCTCCTAAAAATACATGGGAATGTGATGGTCAACTTTTATACTAAGAAGTATGGTAAAAGATAGTCTTCATAGACCTGACTCTACTTAAGCAACGACAAAGAAAATTTGTAAAGCCTTCACCAAGAACCACCAATTTGCCCTTTGTCAGAACCTTTGATACTAGAGGGCTTGAGAAGAACATTGGTTACCCTTCTAGCATTAATGGAAAAGCCACAAATATTGAGAGGGAGGAATCACATGACGATTAGTAACTCCATATCAATTCCAAATTCCCCATGATAGCAAAGGGATCCATCTTCCATAAGTTCCATCATCTAGCATGAAAAGGCCCTACCAACAATCAATCAAGTCACCACCTTTTTGGATAGAACCCAACTTATCTTGAAACATATAAATAATTCATACCACATCCCTTCTGATCCTACAAGAATGAAAAGATTATCCATGGACTACACCCACCATGAGAGGTCATTCCCCCACCAAGCATTAGAGCCAAGAACAGGCCTTAGAAGAAAATTCAACATAAGAAGACCAAATCCACACCTGGCATCTGGTTTCCTTGCATCAATAAAATTTTCATTTTAGCCTCAATAACTAGTCAAAACTTCAATTTTGATGAATTTTGGATTCTGCCAAAAGGCAATGTTCCAAATCAAAAATCCCCCAGGAATTCTCACAGCAGTATTTGATTAAAACCAAGTTGTCACGTTCCCAAGTAACTTAACGTAGGTAATATGGAAGTAAAAGTTTCCTCTATAACCAAAGCTTCCTACCAAAACCAAAGTTCGTCATCGACCCCAACCATAATCCACTGTCTTTGAATTTACAGCCCACCTTGCACAGGATGTGCTTCCCCTATCCAACTGACAAGTCCCCGAAATCACTAACCTTGCAAACATTGCAACCATTTCCTACTGCTGAAACACTCCTTAAAATCAACCCCTTCTAAATTCCCATGCCCGCTTCTCCACAAAGCTTCCTGTTCCTTCTTAAACCTCTAACAACACTTGCTAGGAAGGTACAGTTCCCTTTCTCTGATCCTTCTGATTCCAATGTCTCCTTTCATTTTTGAAGTTCTTCCAATTTATGAGGATGAAATTTATGTTACATTGCCCCCTTTCCCACAAGAAATCGCTTTAAATCTTCTCTACTTGTTCATTAGGGAAGTAGAATCTTAATAAGGTCCAAAATAGACAGTTTTGCCAGCAGACTTTATGAGAGTGTTTTTCCCTCCCTATCAAAATATTTTGGTTCCACATAGCCAACTACCTCTCCACTATCAGGTTCTTGACAACTGGGAATCACCTTTGCATTGACAACATGAACTCTTGATTGGTAAGGTTTATGACATCTTTAAGAGCGGTAGAAGAAATTTCTTGATGCATTTCCACTGGGAAGCCAACATCACTACCAATAGGTTGGTGCAACCCGGTTATCGAGTTAAGGAGATCTCCACACCCGAATTGGAATGAAATGAACATGTATACACTCATACGAAATATTCGAGTCGAGAGGGGAAAATAACTTTATTGATATTCAAACTTCTTCTCTTACAATACTAAAGAAAAATCACACTCAGAAAATCCCCTGACTATTAGATTGATTTCAATTTATAGAAGTGAAAAGAAATAGGAAAGAGAAAGAAAAGGAGATGGAGAAAGAGAATTGAGAGAGAATGAAATTAGGCCAAAGCCCCTACTCTCTCTTTTTTCTTAAGTCCAAAATGTAAAAAACCCAAAACTACCCCTCACAATATGACATTTAATATTAAGTGTACTTAATTGACTACATAAAGAGAAATAAGGACTAAACCCAAGACTAGGTTGTATCACCATACAGCCCCTTATTTCACTCATTTAGGAGAGCATACAGCTGTACAGGCCACATTCATAGCTATAACACTCCCCCTCAAGCTAGAGCATAGATGTCGTCGATGCCTAACTTGGAATAAATACGCACAGGCTAACTGCGGCAAGAGCTTTGGTGAATACATCAACTAGTTGATCTTAAGGCCGAATATAAGACATAAAAATTTTACCACTATAAACCTTCACATGTATAAAATGGCAGTTGACTTCAATATGTTTAGTTCTCTCATGATAAACTGGATTGTTTGGGAGGCTGCTTGATAATTGCAAAATAATTGCATTCGTAGGCTCATTGCAAAACCCATTTCTTGGAACAGTTTCTTGATTAACATGAGCTCACGAATGGTATGAGCCATCGTCCTATATTCTGCTTTAACACTTGATTGAACTACAACACTGTTTTTTACTCTTCCACATGACTAGATTTCCTCCCACAAATGTGCAATACCCAGTGTTCTAATATCGGAGATTTTAACGATAATAATTATCGATATCGCCAGCTTGGCGATACCTATAACATAGGTAGTCATAGACAATCCAGGTATTGGCAATTTATTGCCAATACATCACTAAGTATCACTAATGTTTTTTTATTGTGTAAATTTCAGGTGCCATTTGTATCGTCAATATTTCGATAATATCGCCAATTTTTATTTTTTTTATGGCTGCATGATTGTATGATGAAATGCATGTTTGTATGTTGTATATGTATGCACGCATGGATGGGCAGATCATGGATGTATGCATGTATGAATGGATGGATGGATTTTTTTTTTTTTGTGTGTGTGTGTGTGTGTGTGTGTGTGTGTGTGTGCATGGATGGATGGATGGATCATGCATTGGTGTATATATGTATGTCATTGTATGTATGTATACATGCTTGGATGGTTGAATGGATGGATGGATCATGCATATGTGTTTATATATATGTATGTATGTGCACGCATGGATGGATGGATCATGCATGTGTGTTTGTATGTCTGTATGCGCATGCATGGATGGATGGTTGGATTGATGGATGGTTGGATCCACCATTTTCCCCATGTTTCCCCAATGTTTCCTTGAGTCAATGATACATGCTTTTAGGTCCCCATTAAAAGGAA
The DNA here is from genome assembly GCA_003013855.2 of Liriodendron chinense. Classification (NCBI taxonomy): domain Eukaryota; kingdom Viridiplantae; phylum Streptophyta; class Magnoliopsida; order Magnoliales; family Magnoliaceae; genus Liriodendron; species Liriodendron chinense. The sequence continues at coordinate 70,362 of PVNU02002056.1, read as the reverse complement.
ACTTATTATTTGATTCCTAAATATGCAATATGCATCTTTTTTGCTATTATTTGATTCTTAAATATGCAAATGTGTACTTTAGCATCTCCTGAAGTATCAATGAAACATTCCACCATTTTCTTCATGTTCTCCCAATGTTTCCTAAAGTCAGCATTACATGCTTTTAGGCCCCCATTAAAGGGAAACTAATTATGTACGCGTCTATTTGCAATTATTTGATTCCTACATATGCAAATGTGTATTTTGGCATCTCCTAAAGCTTCATCGAGAAATTCCACCATTTTCCCCATGTTTCCCTTGGTCAATGATACATTTCTGAGTATTGGTGATAATATCGGTGATATCGATACAATACACGTAACGATATCGATACTACGAACACTAACAGTACCTAGTAGTAGACAGCCTATCAGTTGGGGAGCCCGCATAATCTACATTTGAATACTATGTAACTTGAAGATGATTATTCCTTTTATATAAAATTCTAGCCCATTGCTCCTTTAAGATATGCAAAATACGAACAACTGCATCCATGTGAAGAATTCTAGGAGAACTCATAAACAGATTTAGCACACTCATAACATATGATATATCTGGTCTAGTGAACCAATCTTCTATACCTTCCTCGATCTTCAACCACATCTCCTTGATCACTGACTTGTTTATGATTTAGATCTATTTGTGCATTAATTGGCTTAATACCAAGAAAGCTTGTTTCTATGAGCAAATCCAAAGGTCCTATCAGATAAATTAATGTCTTCCTTTGATCTGGTAACTTCTAACAAAGGAAATATTGAAGATGATCCAAGTCTTTCGTTAGGAAGTGACATTGAAGATACTTAAGGCGATAACCACAATGGCATCTGCATATAGAACTAATACAATCAGACCCAAGGCACCTCTTCATGTGAAGATAGAATGATCAGCATGACTTCAAACAAAACCATATAGACCAACACAACCCTACTGGATTTATCAAACCATGTGCACGGTGACAACTTCAATACATAAATTGCCTTCTCAATGTACAAACCTTATCCAACTCTCTCGTAGCAACGAAACCAAGTGGTTGCTTCATACAAACCACCTTTGTGAGATCACCATGAAGAAATACGTTTTTAACATTAAGCTGAAAGAGGAGCCATTCATGATTACTAGTAACGGAGAGAATAACAAGAATGGAATTAAGCTCGGTAACTAGAGAGAGTTTTTGTATAGTCAATGTCGAAAGTCTCAGTGTATCTATCCCTTAATAGCTAAGCGCGCCTTTAATCATTCACTTATGCCATTAGGCTTAAATTTAATGACATGTCCACCAACAACCAACAGTATGTTTACCAGTGGGAAGACCAGTTAGCTCCCAAGTGTCATTCTGATGAAGTGCAACAATTTCTTATTTCATAGCCTGCTTCCGCTCCTTATGTGATAAGGCTTTTTGGTATGACTTAGAACAGAATGAGATGACGAAGACAGGGCAAATCTACAGAAGTTTGAAGATAAACGCTGAAAAGAAACAAATTTGAGCACGCTTACTTTTCCTCAAAGCAATAGTGATATCAAACGAATCAACAAGGAGCTTAGCAAAAGATAATGTGGATGGCACATCATGGTTGGCAGTACTATCTCCCCATTTTTATTGTGAGTAGATTTTGAGTGTAGGCGTGACAGGAATATACGAACCAGTGGGAGGAGACAATTGGATAGTCTTCATCAGCAGGAATAGACACAAGCATTGATGGTAAAGCTTCCAAGTCAAGAGATCTAATGCCATTTGAGAAGGGTGCTTCTGTCTTTTTACTTGCTTATTATTAATATAAATAGGAGGAGAGAGATATCTAACCCTATAATCCTCCCTTTCTTTTCAAACTCTCTTCTCTTATTTCTTCTTTTTTCCTTTTGTATTTTCTAGTTTACAAATCTACAACTTATAATAGAAAGTTTTCGATTACCTACAAAATAGTTTATGCTTGTTAGTATAACATAATTACATGACACTATTAAGTATAACTAGCGTTCGAATTATCTTTGATATTATCGAAATATCCCCGATATTATCTCTATCTTTAGCTCAGCGATACCGATAACACTGGCAGCAATACTGATAACACTGATAGTGTCAGAAATTCTAAGTATCAGCACGCATCGCTAAATGTCGCCAATGTATCAATATTGTCAATATTTTTAATTGTGTAAATTCCAGGCGTCACTTGTATTGCTAATGCATTGATACCATCAGTGTGTCGCCAATATTTTCGATTGTATAAATTCTAGGTGTTGCTTGTATCGCCAATGCATCTACAATATTTCAATAATATCGCCAATGTATCGATATTGCCAAAAATCTGTATATTAAAAAATTCCCATTTCACATTTTTTATGGGCACATGGTTGTATGCGATGTTCAATTTGTCGACGATAATATTGATAATATCGCGATTTTATCATTATCTCAACATGGCAATATTGAGACCACAATCTTTTGTTTATGATGTAGGATGCCCTAATTATGATGCATGCTTAAGAACTCATATAATCCAGCGGAAATAAAAGACAATAATAATAATAAAATCTAGCAGTAATCATCATGAACTAAGAAATCATAAGGAAACATGCAATGGAGCGGGCCATTCATCACAACCATGAAGTATGGGATTCAATTATCACTATGGTTGGATCCGGCGAGGGATGGAACCTCCCGATCTTGCATGGTTATAACCCAATCAATTAAGAGGAATCTCTAATCCAGGAAATCAAGGGATTTTGGATTAGGGATTTGAAAATCTGAAAACTTTAGGGTTTAGGCTCAAATTCAGATTTAAGGATTGTGGTTAGCAGACAAGTAGATTAGGGAAACATAGAATTACCTGGAAGAAGGATTAGAGGGGCATAAGAAGCAATTAGAAGAAAGAGATCAAGGAAGAGGAAGCAGCATCACCATGAGAGAGACAAGAGGAGGAAGGCAACCAAAGGGTTTGCTTTTCATTAATCAATCAACTCCTTCGAGTTTAGGGCCTAGCCCTCTTAAATAAGCATTAAAACAAGTAAAAAGACTAAACTACCCTCATAATTTAAGTAAAAACGCGTAAATAACAAAAGTTCGGGAAAGTTCGGGCGCCCGAGCTCCCGCCCGAAGTCGTCCGAAAACCTTCAAGAGAGGTTCGGGCGCTCGGCAGGCAAAGTTTGAGCGCCCGATCGGGCGCCCGAAGATAATGGTCAAGCGCCCGATGGGCGCCCGAAATAGATTGTGTGGGACACAGTTTGGGCATTCCACATAAATGAAAAGTCGATTTTTTTTAAAAAAAAATTTCCCTTTGTTTAAATGGCTTTTTAAAGCCTGCCCCTCTTGAAATATTGCTTCACTTTCGTCCTTTTTTACAAGTTTGAAAAGGATAGGATTTGGGATTTTGAATATCCAAAATCCTAGGGAAATGAATTCAAGCTATCTTTACCCTTGATATAGGATTGGATGGCCCTCAATCAACACCTAAGTGTTCAAAATATCATTATCATTACATGTATCGGAGACCTAGGATATGGAGACATGTATCGGTAGCATCGAAAATATCACAGATACGGGGGAATGTATTGCTGTCTGAGGGAAATATTGGGGAAACATTAAGAAAAAGGTGGAATTTTTGTGTGGAAATTTAAGAGATGTTAAAAGGCACATTATTACATGTGACTCGAACACTTACAAAATCCGTGCATAATAGATTCCCATTGTATAGTTGCCCAAACTATTTATTGTCAGACAAAAATATTTAATAAATAAATATCATTTTAATGAACCAACTTTTAAGAAATAATGCACTAATTTAATACATATAATGCATTAACTAGGAAGAGATCCCCCAAAAAATTTAGAAAAAAGGGTTTTTTTTTTTTTTAGCCTTTTTTTTTTTTCCTAGAATCTCGCAAGTATTAATGTTGATGTTGTTGACATTATTGACAATATTGGCGCCATTATTGCATGTATCAACGATGCAATTTATTGATTTCAAGGAATTGTCGTCGAGATCTTGCAATGTAAAAAATATAGCGCGATATCGTTAATATCAACCGATATAATATTACACCACGCTATATTTGTATTGTTGGCCTGCGATATAGACAACATTGGCCGATATCAGCAATACTAGGAGGTATAGTGAAGGACAATAAGATTAATAAAAGGTGGAGAAGCTATTTTCAAAATTGGATAAATAACAATCACTTTGAGAGCATGGGGATAAAAAAGGAACTATAAACTCAAATGATGTCAGAGTCCATAAATACTTTTGTAGGATTAGGATATATGAAAACTGGAAAGGCCCTTGGGCCAGATGGTATACCAATAGAGGTTTGGAAGTGTATGGGAATACTTGGTTATTTTGGTTGACAAAGTTGTTAAACAAGATTATACGATTGAAGAAAATGATAGACAAATGGAGGAAAAGTACCTTAGTACCTATTTATAAGAATAAAAGAGACAGTTACACTACTATTATGAGATTAAACTTATGAATCATACTGCGGAACTTTGGGAAGGAGTGATTGTGCAAAGACTAAGGCATGAGATGGAAAGGTCAGTTTGGTTTTATGCCAGGGAGGTCTACCAATGAAGCTATTTTTCCTACTTGGACAATTGATGGAGAAATATAGGGAGGGGAGGAAGGAATCTCCGCATGGGCTTTATTGAAATAGAGATAGCTTACAATAGGGTCCCTAGAGAGTTAATCTGGTCGGTGCTGGGAAAGAAAGGAGTTTCAACTGTGATGACCACTAGTGGAGAATAGGTGAGTTCCCAATTATTATTGGCTTTCACTGGGGGTTGGCATCGAGCCCATACCTTTCCACAATGGTTATGGGCAATTTAACGAGGCATTTGCAGTAAGAGATCACATGGTTTATGTTGTTTACAAATGACATTGTTTTGATTAACAAGATGAGGGAGGGTGTAAACATGAAGCTAGTTTTATGGAGGGGTGCTTTAGAATTTAAAGGATTTAAAATTAGTCAGACTAAAATTGAGTAGATAGACTACAATTTTAGTAATAATCAGAGTGGGAACAAGGAATTAGTTAAGAATGTTGACCAAGAAGTTTCCCAAAAAGACCACTTCTGATATCTTGGGTTGATAATTCATGAGAGTGAAGAGATTGAGAAGAATGTTGCCCATAGAATTCAAGCGAGGTGGAAGAAATAGAGATGTGCCTTTGGAGTTTTATGCGATCATCTTGAACCTCTCAAACTGGAAGGGAAATTTTATAGGATGGCTATAGGACCAGCCATGCTTTATGGGACAAAATGTTAGGCGGTGGAGGAATGACATTTTCATAGGATGAGTGTAGCTGAAATGAGGATGTTGAGATGGATGAGTAGCTAGCCAAGGATAGAAGAATGCATTCGAGGGAATTTAGGACTAGCACGAATAGGTAATAAGATGAGGGAAAGTAGACTTAGATGGTTTGGTCATGTGCAACGAAACTAAGAATTGTGTTGGTTAGGAGTGAGTTGGTACAAGTTGAAGGCTCTAAAAGGGCAAGTGGAAGGCCCAAAAGGATGTGGGAGGAGGTAGTAAGAAAAGACTCGATGACCTTTGGTCTAACTGAAGTTATGGCCCTTAATAGAGTGGAATGATAGAAAAGTATCCATGTAGACTACCCAGTTAGTTCGGGTAAGGCTCAGAAGAACAAGAAGATAATGATTGGCTACACTAGAGACACTACATTGAAAGAGATCAAGGCTTGTGTTTGTAGTATTGATATTGTTACATATATCGCTAACCAGGGATACAGAAAAATATATCAATATCGTCGTTTGGAAATGTATCGTTGATTGAGAGAAACATTGTGGAAACGTGGAGAAAAAGGTGGAATTTTGTAGTGAAATTTTAAGAGATGTTAAAAGACACATGTTACATATTTGGGAATAAAAAATTGCAAAAAAGAACCTTACATAATAAGTTTTCATTTAATAGGGGCGTAAACCATGTGTTGTCGTAAAAAACCAATGCAATAGTAATAAAAATGAATTCATATCGATGTAGGTAATAACAATAAGTAAGACATTCATGAACTAAGAGAAATGAAAAACATACTTATTTGGCTATACCTCAAACCCACATGAAGTTACGAGGCCGAAGTCACCATCTTTGTCCCTACTTTGTTGGCCATAGTACTGCTACTCCACATGTTGATAGAATTGTGCCTAGGTCATCGTCTGGTTGTACCAATGGGGGTATTTTATCAAGTATCTCTAGTTCTCATCCTCGCCGAACTGTATGAGAACGCCCAAACATGGTGTTGTGCAATGGTGACTGATTGTGGCTAAGTAGGGTTTGTAGGAAACAGACTAAGTAGGATCTATAGGAAACTGACTAACTCCAACCTTGACTCCTAGGTATAACCGAGCCTAATCATACGACGGGTACCCCTAATATCCCCCTTCATACCAGTGACCGTCAGCTCTCTCTTGCGACTGTCCATATCCATAGCTGAACGACAATAACTAAGTGTCGTAGTCACCATACTCATAGTACTCTCCATGTGCATATGGTGGGACAATAGTGAAGCTCCCCTAGTATGAACTAATATTCATCAATGACAAGCTCCATGCAAGAGACTCTTGGTCTCATGTCACCTTCCTCTTCCCATTCTTGAAACGCTGGAAATTCGTGCTGGACTCTACTACTCTTCATGAGGATGATGGACAAAATCCACGCTCTCTATCCTAAATGGCATGGTTAAAGTGGCCTCCTTAGTGAACTAGTTAACAAATCGCTGACTCTTGACCCATTGTGTGAGCCCCACCACTGCCACCTCCATCCTAGTGCTTCCACCACCCTTGCTGGCCTCACCACCACCTCCATTGGACTGGCCTTCACCGTCATCACCCCATCGTCGTTGTTATCACCCTTTCTGCCACCGCCAAATTGGGATAAGGTCTTGTCATCATCATTGATCAAGTCGACCAGACATCGTGGAGTATGTTACAATTTGTAACCCTCATTAGGACATATCGGGCTCCTCATTAATGTGTCAAAGGAGTTAGCCTGATTTCTCTGATCGCTCACAACCTAGTCGATATCAATACCAAGACACGTTCCATCGATTACCACTGAGCAGGGTCTCTTTCAACATCATTTAAATCTACTGATGTGGGTCCTCGACATTATCGGCAAGTGCGTCTATCGACAACAGGTCTAGCAAGTCATGATGTCACTCCATGTCGCGCTCTACCCATAGCAGTCTCTCTTTCATCTTCATATTATAGTGACAATGCACAAGCTTTTACAATTTCTTATACCCCAGTCTATTCCTCTTGTTTGTGTGGATGAGCAACCACTTGCTTCAATTCCTCTTGCAAAGGAGAGTCTAGGCAACTACACAGATGACCAGTAAATGTAGTGTGGGAATGTAGCCTTTGTACATCACCTACCACTCGCCTATTAATTCATCAAAAGCATGTGTTAGTTCAAATGGGGAATGCAATTGCTCCATCACAGACCATATTATTTGGTTACTTGAAGCAATAAATATGGTCGCATGGCATCATCGTTTTCCTCAATGCTCTTGCAGCTACAATCAAGAAGTTACCCTTAGCATATCTAAAGCGAAGTAGTTGTCAATCATAATTCATCATTATCAATCATGCATCCAATAGTAGACTATGAGAAAGTAAAATACTCAATTTATCATTACCTTATTCCTAAAATATGTTTTTCCCGTTGGGTTAGTGTGTAACTTCTTGTAGACCTGGTGGACAACAGCCATATTCAGTTCATTATCCTCCGAGAGTTGACATTTTATTGGAACTTTATGTTGAGGTAATTTGCTGGAACCCAAATAATTTTTAATCAATAGCGTTAACATATAAACAAAAGTAATACATAATGAGCAAGCTAAATGATGTTAATGTAAGAAACTTACCAACCTGGTGAAGTGGATACTCAAGGATCCTAATCCATGTATCATCTATAATGTTGAACACCCATTTATGAGAATTAGGGATGTAATCCTTATCCTTTCTCTCATCAATTGCATAGGCTTGTACGTGGACCCCATCGATGGCCACGTCTCATTATCTACGGCCTTCAGGACTTGTAAATCAAATCCTAGATGCCAACGATGTCACAAACTGTCTTAGAATCTGTCACTTAGCATTGTCCTTGTAACCCTCTACACGCTCTGGGTCTATCTCTGATTCCACTTCATGTATCCCTTAGATCTAATAAGTTTCTCAATCCTGCCCTATGCTAGTACAAGCTGTCATGTATGATAAAGTTCGTGGTGAACCTTGTTGCACCTGGTCAAACAATATCCCCCTAGCACTCGTTGTGCATCGTGACCAACAACCATGAGTGACTATACATGAAGTTGGTCACTCTACTCACTGCCTTAATGGTATACTCGACTGACTCTCTCTCTCTGCCTTATTTACTCGAGCATGAGGTCAATGCAATGAGCCACACAGGTTTCAGTAAGTATTGTACTTCATCAACTTCTTCACTGCCTTAACGAATGCACTGTCGGGGATCTTGCACCACATTCTTTAGGCCCACATCTCCAATCACTCCCTTGAAGAGGTCGTGTATATAGAAGTGATCCTTCATGTGGACGGATGCATTAATAGATTAGAGAAACCTTGTTGCTCTCTATAGTAAACTATGAAGTTAATGAACGACAACTTCATGGGCCCCATCCGCCCATCACATATCATTGTCACCCCATCTGTCTCCCTGTTCAACTTAAGGTCCTCCACTCAAGCTCGCATCTCCTCATTCTCACGGTCTAAGTAGACCTCCAAGATCTCTTCCAGCGTTGTAGGATTCATGCCTTGGCGAATGGTGTCGATCATATTATAGAAGTGGGGGCTAGATTTTGTATGTGCTAGTATGTGGATCAAAATGAACCACTTGGCTAGCGATGATCTTCTTAAACCCTCCTTTGCTCCATGAATCTTTCAATCTCCTCTACTACTTTGCACCTGTAATGGGTGCATCTGGAACACGAGCACCTTGCACCTGTAATGGGTGCATCTGGAACACGAGCACCTTAGGTGCGTTGAAGGGTTGGCCCACTTGAACTAGACCCCCCCCCCCCCCCAAAAAAAAAAAAAAATGTTAAATTAAATAAAACCTCATGTGTAGAAGCCCAAAACTGTCAGTCTTGTCTCCTCAAGCTGTTGCCTTTGCTCCCTATCCCAACTCGATGCTAAGGACTTGCGCATGGCCTACTTGTATGCCATCCTATCTCGCTCAGTAACACAATCCTCAAGATACGTCAAGCCCATGTCATCATAATCATCATCCTGCACCTCAAACAATCCCTAGTCCCCATCCAGGAACTTGCAACTTGTAACGACCCGAGATTTTCGACTCTCGTGTATAACACGATAGCCGAATTCCCAAGTAACTCATGGAATGATTAATTTGTCAAATAATGAAATATAGCATTCAAGCACAATGGCGGAAACAATTGTCATCTTATTCTAACAAACTTACTACGTCATTATCAGTGTTTAAATAAGGGAACCAACCAATATCCATACTAATTAATCAAAATACCAAACCATGTCTTCTCTATAAGACTTATTACAATTCCATAAATGTATCAATTACTCAAAAGAGGCATTTAATAAATGAAAACATCAATTAAGTTTCTCCAACATCGTCATCCGCCATGTGATCGTATGAACCATCATACTCTTCTCCGTGAAAATCAAGTTCAATACATGGATCTTCACCTGCATCACCTAAATTGTGTTTGAGATAGTGTTAAATGTTATCATAGTGGAGAATATTCCCTCTAAGACAATCAAGAATAATAATGAACAAAACTCAGAGTAACGCAACACAATGATATTTTTATTCAAAACAAAATAATCAAAGAAAAGTCTTATTAATGCAATTCATGGAATGCATGCTCTGGCTAAGGTACCCTGGCTAGAATCACAATACATGAAGTGGGAGACTCCCTGTTACGACTTCACGCTAGCCACTAGTCATCAGAAGTTCTTAGGACGCACAAGCCCATAGTTTTCCCCGACTACGTGAGAAACAAGACGGTCATAGCCCAAATCTACACGTGACAGTGTACGGGAGAAGTAGGACGCTCTAGCCTATTCTCAATTCCGCACACCCACATGGAGCCAAGTAAATGCATGACTTTAGTTTTACATTTATTTAAGTAATTTCACATCCAGCCGTATTGAAAGAACTTAATGGTCACTATGGAGAGTTGTAAACAAACCAGCATAGGCCGACAGCTCGGGCTTAGTGTCCATGGCACCAACCCCGGCTCATGAGAATTTATATACTATTAGTGTTCAACCATTATCTTGTTTTATGATTCCATCATGTTCCAAGAAGCTAATGTTGTACATCATAGCCAAAATCATTAAAACACTCATGTAATGTATATGAATCCAGCCAAGTATCATGTACATGTAAGGATCCCTTAGCAAACATTTATTACATTCTCTTAGTCAAGTCAAGACATATCTTTCCATCATGAACACCCCTCGCGGGTTTCATCTCTCTACATTAGGTGATTTTACCAACTTAGGGACAATGGTGTACTTTAATGAAATATCCACATAATAATGAAATATCTACATAATGATCTTACACACATATTGCATATAACAACATGAAAGCCATCGCTTGTAGAACATAAATCAAGAGAATTAATGCATAGCTTTCACAAAAATAAATGACAAAAATACACATGTTTCTCAGTAAAAAATCCAAACACGGAATTATATCATTATTTAATGATAATCATTGTAAATCCTACGTTAATCTTCATGTTATATGGATCAACAATTTAAAACAAAATAATGTCATATGTCACAAAAGGAACTTAGGATAATCGTATCATTATTAATGAAATGCTTGAAGGAAAATCCTCACCTCACGGACCAGACGCGATAGAAGGCCGTAGTGGTTAAGCATGTCGCTGGAACAACTAAACAAACTCTCTCTCTCTCTTCCTCTCTTCCTCTCTCTTCTCTCGTTTCTCTCTCTTTCTCAAATTCGTACATGAGGGTTATTATTGCTGGGAGAGGCTTCGTTTAGGTTAGGAGGGTCGGATTTTAAGGTTAGAGGAGGGTATGCACAGCTACATGTGTGCAGTTGCGATAGAAAGTGGTTCAAAGCGATATTTCAGGCCGGATTTGGAAAGCGTATACAGAATAAATGGAAATGAGGTTTTGGACATGAGCTATGATGGGTATGGGACACAAAATGGACGTGGTAGATTTTGGAATGGGGTTCACACGCGACCAAACGGTCGGTGTGAAGTTTTAAGGAAAGAGAGAGAACGAAAATGGAAATTTGCAAATGGACGGTTTATCTGTCAATCTGACACATAAGATGGGTTTAGATTAGTCCATTTAGGTAGGTGGGGTCCACAAATCGAGGCTCCACAGCCGTTTGATAGGTCTCTTTCATATGAGAAGGTTCTAGAGAAAAATCTTCAAAAATTTAGAAAGCTCGATTTTGGAGGGGATTCTCCACGTTGGTTAGCTTGGAGGGATCTTAAGGATCATCTAGAAGTTTTCGCAGCTTCCTACGCAAAGACAAATCTCGGATTAGAAGATCTAAGATTCCAACGGTAGATTTGGAAGGAGAGATCGGGCCAGATATGGGATGGAATGAAGAGCTTTTTGGTAAGAGGGAGTTTTGATGGGCTACAAATAGGATGAACGGTTCAGATCTTCGAAACGAGGCCCCAAAATAGACGGTTTGGATGGCCAACGGTGGCAGCGGACGCGCAGCCTGTGGGCTATATAGAACGCTCGCCGAGCCTGACGCAAGCCGGTCGCGGGCCGGCTGACCCAGACAAGGGGTTTGGCCACGGTGTGGTCCCACTGTTATGTATATATGAAATCTACTCCATCCAGCAGGTCGGCCACTCAAAATTAGGCGTTGACACAAAAATTGGGACAGATTCGAGATCGGGTGACCCACTTATGATCCATTTTCTGATTAGGGCATTTGTAGGATGATCAGAGGGCTGAAATTCGTTGTGTACGGTTAAAACGTGCTAAATAGCTTAAGTCTAGGGTTTTGCGTCTTAATAATTTCTGCAAACTAGCATACTTAAAAACGGCAGGTTAACATAAATTTAACTAATGGCATTTTCGTAATTATCGTAGATTTTTGAGTTTTGCAGGATCTAACCCTTCCACATTGTTAATGGGGTTATTCTAAGCAACTTTAATAAAGGGTACCCTATCGGATCTCCTACGGATGGTCCGTTATTCTTGAAACAAGGGTAAATGTATGATAATTAATTAAAATGAATTTAAAAAAAATTTCAAGTAAATTTAAAAAATCTGGGGCGTTACACAACTCCTCCCTAATATCCCTGTTCCATGCCTGTTGTTGTTGCCTGTGTGTCTTACCCTCAGTCAACACCTTCCTCATCTCTACTCTCACCTCCTTTGGAACACTTGGGCAATCGTTCACATTTTTGTACCCCCTGCTAAATGCTCTTTCAACCAAGAAACTCCCCCACTCCTTGACGTATTCTCACAGTAGTTGCAAATGGTTCCAAACCTATTTCCCTCCATTTGCCCTCTATATTTCCACCCAATGTCCCTTCCTCCTTTTCCTGACATATTGATTTATGCTACTTATATATACAACTGATAATATCGTTAGGAACACGATAATCACTCAAAAGCTATTTCTAAAATGAAGAAAGAGCCACACATCCATGCATGCATCCATACGTGTCTATCCATCCATCCATGCACACATATGTATACGCACACATTGCATTCATACATGCATACATGCATCCATTCATCCATGCATACATACATATACGCACACATTGCATTCATACATGCATACATGCATCCATTCATCCATGCATACATACATACATGATCCCTGATCTATCCATGCATGCATTGATACGAACATCGTCCATCCTACCATACACCCATGCACACATACAGACATACTTGATTACTTGCATGCATTCATACGTACCTACAATCCATTCTTTCATGATACTTCCATACATGCATGGCATGTCCATCCATCCATCAATGCACAAATTCACACATACATGTAGCATACATCCATCCATACATGCACACATAATCATGAAATAACATAATTATTTTTTACAAGTAAATGGATTTTTTAGTTTTAATAATTTTTAAAACTCTAAAGAATAATTTTTATTATAGAAAAATTAATAAGTTTTTCATGAAATAGTATCATTAATTTTTAAAATAAAAAATATGTATGTATGTATCTATGTATCTATCTATCTATTTATCTATATATACATATTGCATTTTCAAATTGTAAATAAATTTTATATAATAATAACTTCCAAAATATGAAAAGCTTGGTGATTCGATAGATTGTCTACCTCTCGGCAACATATAAAAAATCCACTCTTTAATTAGGGGAGAAAATAGATAAAATTTTGATTTTCCTAATTTTCCCCAATTTCCACCTCCCAAATGTTGAATTTTTCAACTCAAATCCATGTCAATGCACGACAATCATGCACAAACACTGATTTGTAGTGAAATCCATGTGAAAATCTAAGAAAAAAAAAACTTCTTTTTTCTTTTCCGAAGATTTCTCACCTTTTGTTTTGGTCAACTAGTGCTTTCAGGTGGCAATTTTCTCCCAAATATAAGATTTGATTCACAAAAAATGAAAAGGAATGGTTGAAATCCACTCCTTCAACCCCCCCCCCCCCCAAAAAAAGAGTCCACATAAGAACAAATTTCCTATTTTCCCAAATTGGTTCTTATTTTCTGAGTATATACACTCCTTTCCCCCTTCCCAGCTGTATCAGCGATAATATTTTTGTCGATATAGTCAATATAGGGGAAACTTTATAAAGGGAAACAAGCGATAGTTCGGCGATATGATACGGTGTCACTACATTGGCGACACCTCGCCGATACCTGGAAAATTGGCATTTCTAGTTATCGGTATCACCAGGCTGTCAATACCGATATTATTGATAATATCGAGAATTGGAACATTGATCGGGGGAACTAGAAAAGGAAGACATCGCAAATGTTAAATGCACAAGTGGGCCCCACACATACAAGTGATTGTGCGTATGTATTTTAAGGAGGGGCTCATGTCATGTGCAAGAGTCACGTATTAAGAGAGTAATATGTATTTAGGGGTAGTTTTGGTAAGTCATAATTAAGAGAGAGGGTTGATTTTAGAAGGGGGTCTAAGGATATGCCAATAGGATCCTATATTATAGGCAGGGATAGAGTTTATTTTGTAGAAAATAAGGGCTACAACGAGTCAATTTGGAAGCCTTTCAAGGCATGCTATTGGTTAATGCGCAGGTCTCATAGGTATTGTATTAGGAGTTGCATAGGTTTTTGTTTTTTTTTTTTTTTTTTTTTTTAAAACTTTTTTTCATTAACGATCCTTATATCTTTTACAAATAGTTAAAAAAAAAAAAAAAAACTTTTTTATCTGGAGTACATGCGCTTTTCTCCCCATCTCTTCCTTTGTTGAAATCTTAGATCCACATACATTACTCATCTGTCAACCAAAACGAGTGGCATTTGTCCCGGGTGTTTCTACATCAAAACAAGGTACAAAGTAATATTCTTGTCTCTTGGTTTTATTTGATTTCCAAGGAATTTTCTTCCGAAACCCCTACACTACTTACTTTCTTTTGTGGTTGTCTTCGTTTTCTTAGGCATTCTTTTGCATATTTAGGATGCATGAAGATGGAATTTTTTGGGGCCTTTTGTTTTACCTTTAGAAATCATATTAAAAAATGTATAGAGTAATTTAAATGGAACAGAGTGATGTAAAATTTTGTTATCAAGTCTATGACAAACAGAGATAATTGAATACAGGCTCTCAATTGATAATTCCATGATATGTATTACTTTTTGGTGCATATTGATGTAAAAGAGATGATTGGTGAGCTTTTCTTACAGAGATAATTGTATACAGGCTCTCAATTGATGATAATACCATGATATGTATTCCTTCTTGGTGGATGTTGATGGAAATTAGATGTTTGATGAGTTTTTTTTTTCTCGAATTTATTTATAAATTTTCAGCCATTTTTCATTTTTTAAGAAAATGAAAAAATCTTAGAGTTGCAATTTGATATGGTTCGATGCCTATAACAAATTGCGACACGATAATGATTTCAGCAACATTTCTCCAAACTAAATAAAAGTGTCTGGTTATGATTTATGTCATATTTCAGGCTGACTGGCAGCATCTTCATGTGTTTTAATCGCGTATGCATGATGTGTGTGCATGTTTGCATGCATGTCATGCTGCATGATTTCTGATTACTGATCCAAGAGTTACATGAAAATTGTTGAGTTGTTTTTGTCATCCGTTTCAGAGTGAGATTGATGTTTTCTTATTGCATTTAACTACAGGAAAATGGTTATCAGCTACTCTTTCTGAGTGCACGTGCAATTGTCCAGGCATATTTGACTAGAAGTTTTCTCCTGAATCTGAAACAGGTATTCAAAAGCTTTGACTTCATATATTTCAATGCCACATGCTCTAATGTGGGGCCATGGTAGTATTTCAACTCCTTGGATCCCCCTCAGGGTTTCAATTCCCTATAGCTAAGGGTCAATTCTATCAACCTATGGATCCTTGGTAAATATGATTCACTATAAAATAAAATACAATGAAAAACTTGTCCTGATGATGTCAACTAAAATATGGCCTATTGTGCCTTTGACCTTTTTTGGCCTGCTGGCCGTCATTTCGTTTAGCATGTCACTTCTCATCTGGACAAGAATGAGCCACTTTTACCATATTAATAATGTTGCTCAATCGTTGTTCCTTGTCTCTTGTGGTGCATAGTCTTGGGACTGGAGAGTATTGCTGCTATAAGTAGCTGCAGTACTTGTTCGTTGTGCAGATTTACTGACTGTGATGCCTGCAGGATGGAAAAGCATTACCCAGTGGGCCTGTTGTCATTTCACCTGATGGATTATTTCCCTCGTTGTATCGAGAAGGTAAAGTGTTATTCTTACAATAGTTCTGTACGTGCTCTATGATTTGCTTGGCCTTGTTATTCTTGTGGAACTGTGATAAATTAGCCATTCATATTCCTCGTTATGCAATAAAAATTTGAGAGTGGCTATTACGTGAGATCTTGTTTCTTAATGACTGTAGAATTAAGGTTTGAGGAACTCATCTGTAATAAATTAGACAATAGGGCAATTTTCTTATTCCTCTCTGGTGCAGTTGAGGCACAACAGCACAAGCAGATGCAAATGCTATTTGTAAAGGACTTAGGCTGATCCCTGATTCATTCCATGGCCTTTAGCGTTGTAGGATATTCCCGGAATGTCTTTCACTAGGTTTCTGTGTCAATTCGGGGCCATACTGATGCGGCAAGACTGAGAGCAACTAGAACTAGAATTTGAAGTACTTACCAGTTATGCTCCAGAAGTTACTCAACCCAAATCATAATCTCATAATCTCCAAAAGTCCAGATATATGGCTTTATGTAGTCATATTAATTCACTATTTTAATGGAATAATCCAAGGAGATTCTCATTTGTTACATAATTAATTGAAAAATTAATAATAAAATCATCTGGGTCCACAAAAAGTGACTTATATCTAACCTGCTTTCTATAGAATATTCTCAATAAAGAAACCTAACATTCTGCTAATAAAAGAGTCCAAACTTATCTCTAATTCTTGATGTACCATGCGTATGGTCCTCTATACACAATTGTCCTCTCCTTTTTGTAGCAACTGAGATAAAGATACTTTGATGATATGTAGGATCAATTAATGCTACTAGGAATCTTTTCTTCTTCTTCTTTTCTTTTTTATTAGCTACTAGGGCTCCCAAATCCAATAGGTCTCTCGAAATATCAGTCAAATGACCTTTGTATGCCAACAACATCGTCTTTAGGATTGTTTGTATGGTTGGTACAAATCCTATATAAATGTGTATGGTTTATGTACAAACTAGAAAGAACAATGCTTTTATGCCATCGCAGCTCTATTATATATAACATGAGTAGCCAGTGGAAAACTTTTCAATGCAATTAGTTATGTTTTGTTTTTTTTTTTTCTAGATGGTAAGCAAGCTTTATTAACCAATCAAAACGGGGAAAGCAACTTACAAGCTGAGGAAATCAATCATGTAACCCACATCCTAGGTCAGTGGCAGCTAATACATAAAGAGGCACTGCAAACAAAAAAAAAAAACAAAAAAAAGAGGTTGTTGCGGACAACGTTAGGATTTCCTGAAGGATGATGGATTTGAGCTTGGATTTGTGCAAAAACATGTGTCAATTATACTCATTCCAAATGAACTCGATTGCTACAGAGAACGGGAGAGCAGCTAGCACTCTCCCATGGTGAGAGGAGGCACCGATTGTTTTTCCAGTGGCTTAAACTTTGCAGTATCAATGGACATAGGAAGGGTTTTAAACAAAAATAAAGTATTTAAGTATAATTTAAAAGGAAACCAGTCATCCATTCATCTTTTAGACACTAGCATTTTGTAACAAGAAAAACATTGATACCTAGTCGATGTAGGATGAACTAGGCACGTGATCCATGGGCTAGGCCCAGGCCCATTAAACCCAAGCTTAAGCCCCACAACTGGTTCATCAATAAGGAAGCCCAAGCCTTCTATTTAGATAGCTAGCTATGCAATAATCAACCATTCAAATTTTCTTAATTGCATTCTTATACCTTAGGCATCTCATTATTATCTTCCCATTTTGTAATAAGTCATTGGTTATCAATGATATTATTAATCTTCCTTATATGTACATCTCCAAGCTTATTTAAGGGCCTGGCATGAGTAGTATCAAGGCACCTTTGAATTGAATAAAAAATTTGTATTGTCTTGTTCTGCTTTGTATGTGATTTTTGTGCTTAGCTCGGAGGTGCTTACGTTTGGGTGGATCCTTCCCATCAGCTGGCCGGGCTAGTTTGGTATTAGAGCGGGTCCCAACAGCTGGGTTGAGGTCCTGGATCAACAACAATTTCAATATTTTGTTTCCAGGTTCTTTAATCATAAAATTCTCCATCTTTTCCTTTAATTTTTTCATTGTATCCATAAATCCTATCCCCCTATTCACTTTTTTCTTTTCTTTTTAAAAACCCAAAAGTCTAATTGACAAAGGGAGACTCGGTCGAAATTTTGGCAACCATATGCATAATCTATAGCCCATATTGCAGCTCAACAAAACCCAAAAAAAAAGGGCCCTCTTCCAGCCCATTAAAACTCAAATCACCCCCATTAAAACCCCAAAATCAGCCCCATCCCAGCCCATTAAAACTCAAATCACCCCCATTAAAACCCCAAAATCAGCCCCATCCCAGCCCATTAAACCCTAAAAATTCAGATCTATTTCAGCCCATTAAAAGCCAAAAAAAAAATCAACCATATTCTTGTCCCAATCTAGCTTGATTTCAATCCATTAAAGCCTAGAATCTCATCCATTAACAATCTTCTTGATGCAGGACAGCCCTAAATATGATGCATGCTCATGAACACAATTATTCAGCGGAAATAAAAGCAATAATAATAATGAAATCTAGCATCAATCATCATAAACTAAGAAAATCATAAAGGAAACATGCAATGGGACGGGCCATCATCACAACCATGGAGTATGGGATTCAAGTAGCGTATAGGTTGGATCCGGCGAGGGATGGAACCTCCCGATCTTGCATGGTCATACCCAATCGATCAATGATGATCACTAGTCCGAAGAATCAGAAAGTTTCTCGGATTAGGAATTTGAGAATTTGGGGGTTTAGGGTTTAGATCGATTCTCAAGGTTTAGATCGTGGGGAATAAACAAAACAGAAGTTTAGAAGGATAATAATAGAAGATGAAATACCTGGAAGAAGTTGGAGGGGCACAGGAAGAATAGAGAAGAAGGAGATCAAGGAAGAAGAAGAAGCACCATGAGAGAGGGAAAGAGGAAGGAGGCAACCAAAGGTTTGCTCTTTTTCATAAATCAACAACTAATAAAAAAGGTTTAGGGCAACACCCTTATAAAATTCGGAATTAGCATAATTACCAAAATACCCCTACTAACAAAATTTCAAAAAAAAGACATTTGCATGAAAAAAACGTACCCACACTAACCCAAAACTCAAAAAAGTAAAAAATGCGTAAAATAAACTCAAATCTAAGATGTCCAATGCGCTCCAATGATGGTGTGATGAAAGTGGGCCACAATGAACCAACGGTCCGATCACATCATCATCACGATCCAACGGTCTGATCATCTCCTCAAAGCAACTTACACATGTCTTCCCAAGGTGGGGTCTTTTCAAATGTCTCGGACTACATGTGTAAGGTCTTCAATGCTCCTCAATAGTTGCCTATCCACAAGGACGGTGCTTGTGGATGGCGCTTTCTTCGTTGGTACACTTGAAATGATCTTGTGTCCTCATCACTTCTGTTCTAAATCAGAGACCGCCATATATTTTGTCCATTACTTTTCGACGTCACCCCCTGATACGATGTCTGCCTGTAGTGGTAACGTATATTGAGGAGGGCTTGCCGATTAACAATAAGACAATTGCATCACCGAGCTATTCGCCAGGGTAGCTAGCCTAGAAACCGTTGTTGACCAACTACGTGGAGAACAACATGGAGAGCAACCTGATCCCGTTAGAGATCCTATTGGTGACCCAAATCTACGAGGGTTCCAACTAGAACTTTTGGTGAGTCGAAATGGTATAGGTCCTCGGGAGTCTGTTTATTACTTCATGCAATGGTTCTTTGCAAAGAGCCTATGACATCTCGATAAAGACACCTAAGAAAGACGATATCACCAAGAAAGTACGAGTTAAAGTTCTAGATTTCACGAGTCATCTTGATGGAAAGGCTTTTGTCGACTGGATTACAATGCTTAAAGATTGTTTTGCATGGTATGACATGGATGATGTCCAATGAGTAGCCTTTATCAAAGTCAAGTTGAAGGGCCCAACAAGAATCTGGTGGCGAAGCATTGATGGCAACAATCTCATCATGGCTCCTGCTATTACCATGTGGGCTAACATGAGAGAAAAGCTAGAGAGTAAGTATTTGCCTCCAGATTATATGGATACTCCTCTCTAGGAGCTCCTTGTGTTTACATAGGGAATTTTATCAGTGGATAGCTACATTGAGAATTTCAATGAGCTTTCTATTCATTATAAGTTTGGAGAGATAGACCACATAATAGCTAATCACTATTGGGTAGGGTTATGCCAAGAGATCCAGCGTGAGATGGTCATGTATGATTTGGAGTTGGTCGACAACGTTCATCGGAAGGCTCGACGAGTTGAACAATAGCTATGGTAGCACACTGTTTAACGCTTTGGCTCTCTAGCTAGGGAACCTTCTGTGAGAAAAGGTCTAGATTCACATCATAACGAGACTCCACTACGTGGCTACCAACCACCTCCCTACCCTTTTCAATCACGTCCATAGCTATAGACTCCGCTTGTAAGGCAGCCACAACCTTTGCAACACCCTCCACCACATAATTCATTCCCAAGGCAATTAGTGTTGTAGGGACAAAACACCAAGCGAGAACAACAAGGTGTTGATTGTTGTCGTTGTGGATAGATAAGTGTAATGCCTTGAATTTTAGAGCTCAAGTATGATCTCGATCTCCGAACTTTTGGGTGTCACTTTCGAAGCGGAAGCGTGATTAATAGTTTGATAAATGGCACCAAAGCTAAAGCACATAATAAAACTAAGCGGTGTGTGTGTGTGTGTGTGTGTGTGTGTGTGTGTGTGTGTGTGTGTGTAACTGGATGTAAGAGGTAAAGTACTGTATCATCATGTCCAAAATACACAAACACCCAAAATACTAGCCACATAGCTGGGCTCAGATACAAATCCAAAAATATGGTACATGCTAAAGTATCTAGTCCACAACTGTCCCCAGAACTGACTAAGGCACTAGTGCTTAGTCCTGACCCTCGGTCAACTGAAAGTAGGGGAACTCTTCAACTTGGTCCTCGTATGCCTCCTTTACGGCACACATCTCTTGGGTACCTGCGCCAATAGGGTCCGGTTGGTGTTTTAAAACACCATCCCAAGTGGGAGTGAGTAGCCAAGTCAGTGTTACTATTTCTCTAAGTTAACATGTTATCGACACAAGCAAATTCAAGTAATGACGCAAACACCACGCAAGCAATTGATATCTGAAGCAAATAAAAAATGTACAGGTCTAATCAATGAGTGATTTGGCCCAAACCTTCCTTAATTAGTGATTTCCAAGCAGTAGTATTTGGGAAAACTAGAATATTGCCATCATACCAAGAGTCTTGTGATAGGCGTGACTGGCTATCCCGCCCCTAGACATGAAAAGTCATAGCCAACTGTAAACATTTTTGGAACATGGCGAAGGTTGTGCACCCATAATAACATTTTAGGATCGCCAGGGTTGTGCACCTGAAAAACATTTCAGAAACATCCAGGGTTGTGCATCCAAAAGCAACATTTTAAGATGGTCAGGGTTGTGTACCCAAATATGCTCAACGGAACGCTACGGGGGCTCGTCACCAGCGTAGGCTGACAGCACAGACACGATGTCCCATATACCACCATGTCTAGCTCATTGAGACTTAGTGGACGGTGTTCCCGCCAACGGTTATAAGTAGACTGCATAGTATCGAAGATCGTGGTATTCCAGGTTCCTTCCTAAGGCGTGTAGCTTCCATTTCACACAATAGGAATTGACTCCGACTCGGGCTAATTCGATAGATCGAGTGAACCCCGGCGTGACTGGCCTTGGGTGAAATCACCTTAGTAGCCCTAGTTGTGCTGGTCAACCCGGTTCTGCCTCGGTTGACCAGATGAGTCAATGAATACCAACCCAAAGTAGGTTGTTTCATATGTGTGGTTTTCGGTCGTCAATCTGAGCTAAACATTCACAATTCATGTTATTCAACTATGGTGTAAATGTAACATATCGCCCTTACAATACTACAAAAGCAATTCTACTTTACAATTCGGCATTCCGAATATCATTTAGCGCGATCCTGCCTTTCAAGTATTTCATCAAATACTTGATATGCATTTTGGGCATACAACCCATTTCAATAGATTTCCATATGAATACCGAATTTAACATACATGGAATTTCTATAGCAGTTATATTAAAGAAGTAAAGCAATAAATACATGCTTATCAATTAAATCCAGAAAACATACATTTATAATTACCTAATTCATTAATTGAAACTAATTTGGGCTGATAAATCCTAACTTGGAAGAAATAGTCCTCACCTTTACATGAGGTTCTATGTATCGAACTTGCTTATGATACGTATTTCGGAACTGCATGAAACCCTAAACTTGTATCACAGACAGATGTGATTTAGGACGGAGAGAACTGTGAAAAACCGGTTTTCATCTACACAATAGTTAGTCTTACCTCCAAGCTACAATATGTGGCAATCGGAACTGAATTCCGGCAGTGGGTCGTCGATCTACGAAGAAAATGTCTCAGAAACCCTAGAGAAAACCCAAAATTAGGGTTTTAGAAACCTGATTTCTAAATTCTAAAAGAATTTCTATTTATAGACTTTTTGGATCAAAATTGAGGCGGAGCTCGCAAACGCATGCTCTTGGCCTCGGGGATAAGTCGTGCATTTCGAATCGTTGCTCTGACAATTTGATTTGCACACGTTGACAAGTCCTTGGGTGTTATCCTATGACTTCCTAATCATTGATCCCCTAACGAACGGTTTAGAGTCCTTTTAAGAGTTTCAACCGTTAATGGTTTGATTTCGGTTAATTGGTTCCATACATCGGATTACCTAGTCGATAGCATACGTTATTGTGTCTTATTTGGATTTGATCAAGCGTATTTATTTGTCTACTAACCGCAGTTAATTAATCAAGTTTAGTTAATTAGCACTAAACTCGAGTACCTATTCGGGTTCTATATCATTCGAAAATACGGGTTGTTACAATAAGACACATTTTTAATGAGTGTCTCCGCAAGGTAATGAGGAGACCTCTATTATCTAGATGACCTTGAATATTACGATGAGCACATCAAGATGGAACAACCATATGCAGAGCCTGCATCATAGCCAGAGGACCCCTTGTTGAAACTACGGTCTAAGTTGAGGTTGTGGCCTTACTTTTATCATATGCTGCCTCCTCACCACCATTGAGGAGGAAGGGCAAAGCTAGTGACGGACCACTATTTTCGTACGAGGGTAAAATGTCAGGTTAGGTTATGTAACATGATCATCTATGACGACAATGCAATGAACATCATCTCTCAAGAGGTGATTGATAATCTCAAATCGCCAACTGAAAGGCATCCAAAACCATACAATGTTACGTGGGTTGATGACATTGTCATTCCCTTGACTTGAAGGTGTCTGATGTCCTTTAAAATTGGCATCTACGAGGAAGACATGGTGTGACATAATTCTGATGAATATCGCCCACATCCTTCTCAGTCCGACCTTGGCTCATTGATTGAAAGGTACAAAGCGACGGTGAGGCTAACATTCATACTTTCCTATGACGAGATCATCATATCAATTTTCGCCCATTGCAACCTGTGTCACCTCATTCATCTACACCCCCGTTGTCGACGTTGGTTGTTCTTTCTAACTCCCATGTTCTCGTCACGCAGAAGTTTGAGGAAGAAAGCAAGGAGAAAGGCATAATGTTCGCTCCAGTCACAAAACAAGTATAGGAGTCCATTACTAACCAGGATGTACCTATTCCTGATGAAGTCAAATTCATGTTGCATGACTTTCAAGTTTGGTGCTCGATGATCTGCTTGAGGGCCTCCATTGCAGGATATTCGTCATGCTATAGATTTAATTCTCGAAGCATCCTTGCCTAATTTACCAGCATACCGAATGAGTCTTGCTGAGCATGTCGAGTTGAAGCATCAAGTTAATGAGTTGCTAAAAAAAAAGGCTATATTTGAGAGAGCTTAAGCCCATGTGTTGTGCTAGCCATCCTTACTCTCGAGAGTGATGGAAGTTGGCGTATGTATGTAGATAATTGAGCTATTAATAAAAGCACAGTGAAGTACCACTTCCCCATCCTACAACTTGATGATTTGATGGACTTGATGCCAGGTGCTAACGTTTTCTCCAAGATTGACCTTCAGTGGATGCCACCAGATTTGCATCCAAACTGGGAACAAATGGAAGACAACATTTAAGATGAATGATCTGTACGAGTGGCTAGTTGTGCCATTCAATCTCACAAATGCGCTTAGTACTTTCATACGCGTCATGACCTAGATGTTGTGTCCCTTTAATGGCTATTTAGACGATATCCTTATATATAGTAAATCAAGGAAGGAGTACCTCAATCACTTGGGTCTTATCTTTGGGGTCCTTTGTCGCTAGCACTTTTACATCGACCTTAAAAGGTGTACCTTCATGAGTACATCCGTGGTCTTCTTAGTGCACATTGTCTCATTACAAGGTGTAGAGGTAGACCCCGCCAAGGTAAAAGCCATTATTAATTGGCCAACACCTACAGCTATCTCTAATGTTCCTAGTTTCCGTGGTATCGTCACATTTTACCGCCGTTTTGTGCGGAATTTCAACAGCATTACGTCTTCGATCACTTATTACAAGAAACAAAGGGAGTTTCAATGAACAAGTGTGGCAATAAGAGTTTTTGATAGGATCAAACGTAAGATGATTGAAGCTTCAGTTTTGCACCTTTCAAACTTTAAGAAGGCATTTGAGGTGAGCTGTGATGCTTCTAACGTCGGCATTGGTGGAGTTCTTAGTCAAGAGGGCCATCCAATAACCTTCTGCAGTGAAAAAATCTTTGACGCAAAGCAGCAATACTCCGCTTATGATTCAGAGTTTTATGTTGTTGTTCAAACTCTACGGAATTGACGTCACTATTTGGTTGGTAAGGAATTTATTCTATACCCTGAATACGAAGCACCCAAGTATCTAAACTCTTAGCAGAAGATGAGCGCTCGCCATGTTAAGTGGAGTGCTTACCTTCAAGAGTTATCCTTTGTCATTCACCACAAGCCTGGCAAGGACACTCAGGTTGCGGATGCATTGAGCCATCACGCACATTTATTGTCATCGATGCCTGTCACTGTTCTAGGGTTTGAAGAGATACCGTTGGAGTATGCTGATGGTAAGGATTCCAAACGTATTTATATAGACGTTCTAGTGGAGAGCATGCGAGACACCCACATTTTCAGCATTCATGTTGTGAGGGAGTTACAAGCCGGTGGGTGTATTGGTCACTTGGGTTGTGATAAAAACCCCAGCCCTCATTGGAGATAAATACTTCTAGCCTCGTCTAAAATCAGATGTCGTAAAGATTTTCCAATTATGTAGGGTTTGTCAACTTGTTAAGGGTTGAAAGAAAAACAGTGGAGTGTATCAACCACTGTCGAGTCCACATGCTTTGTGGGAAGATATCAGCATGGACTTTGTCTTGGGTTTGCCAACAACTACTTGGAAAGTTGATTCAATATCTGTGACGGTTAACCGATTTTCAAAGATGGATCATTTATTACCATGTTCGAATATAACAGACACCCTCAAGATTGCTCAATTATTTTTTTGAGTCCACAAGCTCCATGGGAAGATCTCAGCATGGACTTTGTCTTGGGTTTGCCAACGACTACTTGGAAAGTTGATTCAATATTTGTGATGGTTAACCGATTTTCAAAGATGGATCATTTCCTACCATGCTTGAATACAACAAACGCCCTCAAGATTGCTCAATTATTTTTTCGAGAGGTTGTTCATCTTCATGAGCTTCCGAAGACAATTGTATCAGATCACGATACTAAGTTCATGAGCTATTTTTGGAAGACTTTGGGCAGCAACGAAGACCAAGCTTCAATACTCTAGTGCCTACCACCCTCAGACCGATGGTCAAATGGAAGTGGTCAACCGTAGCTTGGGCAAGTTTTTACGGTGTCTTGTCTGCGATCATATAGTTACGTGGGAGCTTGTAATTCCTATGTCTGAATTTGCCTATAATAATTTAGTCAACAGGTCTACAGAGATGTCACCTTTTGAAGCAGTAATTGGTATACGACCGCGTCTTCTAGTCAATATGATTCATCTACCCATAGAGTTGAGACCAAGCGTAGAAGTTGATGACTTCATCCCTCATATGCAGCAGGTGCATGACAAAGTTCGATGCAATATTGCTGCTTAAGCAACATGCATATATACATGACGTCATTTTGTTGAATTTGTGGAAGGTGACATGGTTATGGCCCATACTCCTCTTGAATGGTTGCCCCTCGATGCCTCAAAGAAGCTCCATCCTCGCAATGTGGGATTGTTCAAAATCATAAAGAAGATTGATGCCAATGCTTATCATTTAGATCTCCCACCAGATTTACCTATTAGTCATACTTACGATGTGGAAGATCTTTTCATCTATCGTGGACACCATACTGATGATGGTATCAAAGAAGCCATCACACTCCTGACCATTTTGCGACCTACAGACACAATCGTTATTTTCTCGACAACCAAATCATCTCCACGCGCCAAGGTAGTTATCAGAAGTTTCTCTTAGCAAGGATGACCTCACTTTGATCCGACATGGATCACAGCTACGGACTTTTAGTGCCTAAATCCTAACCTCTATGAGCAATATCAGGCCGTTAACTCGTTGGTGTGGAGTTCTTCTAAACCGGGGAGGACTAAATTGAGCCCACAATCCATGGGCCAAGCCCAAGCTAAAGTCCCGCAGCTAGCAAAACCATCTAACACCTTAAGGGCTACCCCAATAATGGCTTTCTAGAGGTATGAAGCTCGATAAAATCAAGTCTTTAATCCACCACCTGATGGAGGTAGATCCACACTTAGCAGCAATAATATTTCGCCATAGACTGGACTCCTCAACACCAAACCACCAAACCCACTGCCCAATAGAGTGAAGTTAACAATATCAAGCCTCCTAATCCCAGCTCCCCTTCCATCAACTTCCAACAAAACTTTTTGAATTTTGGATATGAAATTTGCCATTAGAGACACTTCCTTGCCAAAGAAAATCCTTTCTGAGTCTATCAATATGCTCAAGCTCTGCCCTAGGGCACCTAAATAAGGATATGAAATAGAGAGGCAGGTTGGACATAGATGATTTAATGAGGGTAACGCTATCCTCTAGGGAGAGTAATTTACTCTTCCAAGGACTGAGCTTCCTCTCCATCCTCTCCACAGTCATTTACTCACATGAAATAGAGAGGCAAGTTGGATAGAGATGATATTATAAGGGTAAGCCTACCCCCAAGAAGTTAGATATTAAAAAAAAATCTAGATTTTGGGTGATGATTTACTTAAACTGGACCATATAACTTAGATGGTTGAATTGAGTTGATGCATGCTAAGTGTACAATTTTGAAGTGCCTTGGCGTTAACCATTACTTTAAGCTAGAGTATAAAAACACTTAATTGTTGCTCCACCCTTCCCTGCCGTGTTTTGCAAACGACTTCCCTTCTCTCAACATGTGCTGCACATGTCATATCTAGTAAGTTGAACTAATG
Source organism: Liriodendron chinense (assembly GCA_003013855.2). Classification (NCBI taxonomy): domain Eukaryota; kingdom Viridiplantae; phylum Streptophyta; class Magnoliopsida; order Magnoliales; family Magnoliaceae; genus Liriodendron; species Liriodendron chinense. Next base: position 42,870 of record PVNU02002056.1, on the reverse strand, counting down.
CATCATGATCTAATGATGAGAAGGCAACATCTTCGATTCGCAGTCAAATGGAAAAGGTAGTTGCTTGCCATGTTATAGATTCTAGCAGCAATTGTTTCAATCTGACTGGTGTGGCCTTCAACTTCAATTGCCACCAAAGCCCCTACAATGACACACCATGAAGGCAGGCCATGTTGATGGCCTTATATAATGGTGCGAGTAGAGGTCACTTTCTATCAGCAATGTTGTTCACCTCCCATAGGTTTGTATCTTCATTTCTAATATGATCAATTCACCATCATCATCATCATCATCATTTAGCCTTGTCTAGTTGTTTGTTCCTTGTTTTATGAATTGTGTTTCACTAGTAAACTAAGCTCTAATAACATTAGTTTTTTTTATCAAACAAGATGCTTTGGGTCATGTTTTAAAATATTTAAATATCAATTATGATACAGTCGTATCATAATCATCTCATCCACCCCATTCAATGACATGGGGGTGGAGTGGCGTAATCATCTCATGCACCCCATTCAGTGATATGGGGTGGAGTGGTCCGGTAGGATAAAAATTCAGTCTGTATTGGGCTAATACAAATGATACGGGCCGAAATCAAAATAAAAACCTCAAAACACAAGATTTGATTGGGATTCAAAGAATCAAAGTGGAATGGACCGCCTTTTGGTTGAGAAAAAAGGTGGAACGGACCATTTTAGGAATATCATAAGAAGAGGTAAACCTTTTCGTTATTTATTTCTTTATCTCTTTGTTGTTGTATTGATATGTAATGGCCCCTTATGTACCCAATCTTGCTTCATTTGTGTTCGAATAGGACCAATTTGGTTGACTTTCAGCAGCGCAAGCTGACAGACAACATTCTTGTCTAAGAACGGTCGGATACACCATTGAATACGTGTTAAAAACACCTGAAAAAATGAATTCTAATGTTTTATATTTTTTTGTCTACTATCCAAATATTTTTTTTCGAAGTATTTATTTTGCCAGAATTTTTTTTTTGGCTGATACAGGTAGAATACAATACAATACACTTCATATCGTATTGTTTTTAGGTCCAGGCGATATTCCAACCGATCCGTCATTCAAAACCTTGCTTTCGGGTCCTAATGTTACTTCTTTTTTCCCCTCCCACCCAACTATTAGCCACTTATGGAAACTAAGCTTTTGCCCTATGGACAAATTATGGGTGTAATAACCTTGAATTTTACTATGCATGCATACCTTCACACGTGCATTCACCTACACATGCCCACACACGTGCATCCACCCCCGCACACCTACTCTCACCCATATGCCACACACACATACTTATACACAACCCATTACACAATACTAACACTCTAAACCGATACACACCTTTGTTGACTGTTGACCATTGATCATTAACCCTTGACCATTGACCCTTAACTGTTGACCATTGACTTTGACCATGGGACCCACATGCCACATATTCCTCCACATGACCTCCCTTTACACCTCACCCCTTGACCTTGACCCTAACCAAGCAAGGCCAAAAGCTCTCACACCCCCAACCACTCCTACCTACTCCCACGACCCCCCTCTCCTCTTCCATGCTCTCTCCTCTCCACTTCCATCCCTCCCCTCTTCTTACCTCCCATCCCTCTCTCCATCCTTCCCATCTCTCTTGCCTCATCATACCTTATCTCCCATCATTCTCTCCATATAAGCAAGGTCTACTCCCCCATTGCTAGCCCTTCACACACTCGATCTTGGAAAAGAGAAAAGGGGGGAAAAAGAGAGAGAAATGAAAAGATGAAGAGAGAGAGAGGAGCCACAATTCAAGCCACCCAAACCATTCATCAAAGGGACCTTGCACAAGTGAGTACATCTTACTCAGTCTTCCCCATTTTTTTCTTCTCCTCCTTGCATGATCTAAGGCAAGAGGTGGCTAGTGTCGTCAAAGGCGATCGCATAAGTGATTATGTGATCACATAATCTCATAATGCCATGCATATGGCATATGCGATGGTCGTATATGCCATATGCATGGTATGCGATCACATATGCCATTATGCATCGCTTATGCGATTGTGCCATCGCACAAGATCACTTATGCCATTTGACAACATTGGAGGTAGCAAGCCAAGATGGCTTAGTGGGCCTAAAACAGTCCACTTGAATGTGTGGTAATGATGTTAAGATCAACCTAATAGAACATGTATTTATGATGCTTAAATCAGTCCACTAAAATGTGTTTATGGTGCTTAAACCAGTTCACTTCAACATGTGTTATGATACTTAAATCGGTCCACTCGGATGTGGGGTAATGATGCTAGGATCAGCCCACTAGAACAGGTGTTGATGATGCTTAATTCAGTCCACTTGGACATGTGTTTACAATGCTTAATTCAGTCCACTAGGACGTGTTTATGATGATTAAATGGTCCACTTGAGCATGTGTGAATGATGCTTGACTTGGTCCACTGGAGCATGTGTGAATGATGCTTGACTTGGTCCACTTGAGCATGTGTGAATGATGCTTGACTTGGCCCACTTGACCATTGGTTAGTAGTGAACAAACTAGCCCACTTAACTTTTGTGTGGTGGTGACTAAAACAGTCCACTGTTCGAATGTGATATGCGTGCAAGATAAACCAATATTCAAGTGTATTAGTGTGGCAAGTTAGACCCATGAGGTGCATACTATGTTTGTGTACAAGTTAGACTCTTGCTCAAGTGTACAAGTGCAACAAACTAAGCAATGATGCATGCCCTAGTGCGTGCAAATTATACATCTTATTGAATGGGGAATCCTATGTAGACTAGACCTTTACTAAAGTAGCAAATCAAGTGTAAACCTACCATTTGACAACTTTTTAACTTGAAAGAACTTTCTCTTGAATCATGCATAAGAACTCATGCATGTGCATCATGAAATGGTCGTAAATTGTGAACTCGTGTGAATAGTTAGAGCCTTGAGATGGTTCGAATTTGTGAACTCATGTGAATAGTTAGAACTTTGAGATGGTTCTGATTTTGAGCTCATGTGGATAGTTAGAGCCGTAAGATGGTTAGAACTACAAGAATGTGTTCAGAATGTCGGAAAATTTGGGAGGGACAATTGAGTCCCCTGGGTTGAAAATCCTTAAAGCCAAATAGAAGGGAACATCAAGGGGTCCCTTGGGTAAGACTTAAGAGTCTCTAAATCCCACTTGGTTCCAAGTGGGACCTCCATTTTTTGGCTGAGTGGGGTGAGCGCATGTTGTAAGAGGTCGTCGCTGCTGAGGTTGGATGGAGAAGAGGTGTAATGAGTCTACAACACATTTTGCGGTAAAAGGAGTTCCCTATTGCTGGGCTAGGTTGGGTGAGCATGTTGAGTGTGCAACAAGTTCCCATTGTCAAGGTCAGATGATGGTTGGAAGAGTTTTGGCCAACTGGTGTAAAATGGCCCTGGTTGCTCAATGAAGTTAACTATACTTTAATGCGTTGGCTATTGCATTCATAAGGATCACATTCATAATTATCTCTTATGCATAGTTTTATACACATTTCCCAAATTAACATGTTAATCATGATTAACTATAGTAAGATGTGTGTTTCATTATCTCATATGGATAAAGATGTACTCACTGAGCTTATTGAGCTCACCCAAGTTGTTGTTTTTAATCTTCAAGAAAAGTTAACCTGCAATGATAGCTTACCATGGACCTGAGGATAGTTTGCTTAATTTATTTTTAGAAGCATTTATTGTAATATTTGTATTGGGAACCAGCATTGTTTTGCAAGCTCGAATGGTTATCAAATGATGTTGATGCTAGTTATTGTTAGTTAAATGTTGTAATAATTGAATGAGTAGTTGTGTACTTGGTACTTAACAAAAAAAAAAAAAAAAATCTCTCCCAAGCCACTCCTTTAGACTCGGTGTCGGGGTCGCATGTGTAATCTGGGCATTGGATTTGAGGTGTGACAATGGGGTCCTAAGCTTCAACCCAAAGAAATTGAAGGTTTGGAACCAAGAGGTGTTTTCCCTAAGGGAGCAAGAAACTTACAACATTCTGCAACACATTCAAGAGTTGGATGTTAAGGAGTAGGAATCTTTCTTGGCTGCTGTTAGGGAAGAGAGAGACGTCTAGCAAAACGGGCATGTCAAATCATTGGCCCATTTTGCTAGACGTGGTTGCAGAAAATTGGGGGCCGAGACCTTTCAAATTTGAGGTGGCTTGACTTGAAATTGAAGGCTTTTAATAGTTAATTTCTTATTGGTGGAATGATCTATCGGTGGATGGATATGCGAGATTCAAGCATGCTCGGAAATTAAAACTCTTGAAGAACGTGATGTAGGAAATTAACATTTGGAAAAAGGAGTTTCTGATGTAGGACGTGACATTGATGCATTCTTCACATGGATAGACGAAAAGAAGGCGAACTATAAATTGAACATAACTTTTGATCCCGGTATCGTTGCGGGACACAACCTATGGATTTGGACCAGAACAGGCCATCTGAGGCCAACCGACCCACAAAGTGGGTCACATCAGTTCGTTTTGCAAGCAAACGCATGGTTATAGCACAAAAACGGGATTGTAGGAAAAATTACTATTTTTAGTAATTTCAATTTTTGTAGTATGTCTTTATTTCTAGAGTTTTATTTATTTTGAAGTTCCTACTTTTTCTTAATAATGAATTTTAGAAAGACTACTTAGTAATAGTTTTTAGTTAGGAGTTTACTATTTTTAGTAACTTTCTATTTTTAGTAAGTACGAATTAAGGTTTGTTTAGGGTTTTATAAGGTTGTTAAATTCGTTTTTCATGATAATTCTCATTGTTATTCTTAATAAATTCTGGTTTTTATCAATTTTTACTCGTGGATTCAAGAATTCTCTTATGGATTCAAGAGCGCCTTGTGGATTCAAGGTATTTATCCTTTGAGGAAGACGGTGATCGACCTCATCACGTCCTTCCCTACGTCAATTGGTATCAGAGCGAGGTTTTCCTTCGGGACAGTGTCTTTTAATGAAGGTTTGGGCAACAATCTCATGGACAGTGCTTCAGGGAACTATCCTTTAATGGCAGCAGCTTTCGAGGCGGAGCGGCGAGAGAATCGACAAGCAATGCAAGGGTTGTAGGCTGCTTTTAACCGTATAGCAGAGGCCTTAGGGCAACTCTGTGTTCGTAATGATGAGCAACATGAAATTGGTGATGGAGCTCCCGATCATCATGTTTATGGTGCGACACCGGTGATGAATCGCAAGCCACCGTGTGATAGTGATGAATCACAAGCCACTATTCTGATCGTGAGGAAGTTGTTGCATATGTCGAAGAAGGAGATAGATTTGCAGAGGCACAACATCTTTCGAACGAGGTGCACCATATATAAAAAGGTTTGTGATGTGATCATAGATGGCGGAAGCAATGAGAATATCGTGTCCAAGTATATCGTGGAAAAGCTGCAACTAGAGACAAATGCACTCCTCTCCATACACGATTGGATGGATCAAGAAGATAAGCAAGAAAAAGGTAACTGAACGATGTCGTATTCCTTTTTCCATCGGTAAATATTATTAGGACGAAGTAATGTGTGATGTGGTTAATATGGAAGCTTGTCACATGTTACTTGGTCGACCATGGCAATACAATCGTGATGCCACACATAAGGTCGGGATAATGCATATGTCTTTGTCAACGATGGTTGAAAAACTATACTCAACCCTATGGGCCCAAGTGAATAATTCGAGACTTTTAAAGTGGAGGGACAATTTTCTATGACTGTCCAAGTTTGGTCGAAGAATCTAATGGGTCGGGAGAGATTAATGAATTAGAAAAGGGACAAGAAGTACAACCCTCCAACATCTCAGAAATTGTTAAAAAAATCTGAGGAGATGGAGGAGACCAATGCCTTAGTTATAAAGGAAAAGGAAGAGGAGTCCGTAAACATCCCAGAAGATGTAAAGCTAGTGTTGTAAGAGTCGGTGAATATCCCAGAAGATGTAAAGCCAAAGTTGTAGGAGTTCAAGGCTATTGTGCTCGCCAAACATCCCGACAAATTGTCCTCTATGCAGGAGATTGGTCTTTCTTAGGATGAGTTTGTCTTCAACAACATCAAGAATGAATCTACCGGCTAATCCCAATCTGAGGTTGTGTATGATCAAGTTCCTAAACCTACACTCGACTTGTTTCCATTGCCTAAACTACCTGGAACGAGTGTTGCGGCGGAGAATATGGCAGTTCGGGTTGCAATTATTCATGTTGATGTCCAGAAGAAGTCAGAGAAGCCTATTACACTGTACCAGAAAGAAGCTAAGAACGCATATTGTGAACTAAGTCCGTTGAAGAACTCGAACGCGTATCGTGGCCCAAGTCTGATGAAGAACTTGAGGACAAGTTTTTTTCAAATTGAGGGGTCTGATGTAGGACGTGGCATATAGATGCATTCTTCACATGGATGGACCAAAAGAAGGCAAACCATATATCGACCATAACATTTGATCCGAATATCATTATAGGACACACAACCTATGGATTTGGACCAGAATATGCCATCTAAGGCCAACTGACCCACAAAGTGGATCGTGTAAGTCCATTTGCACAAAAAAAAAAACGCGTGGTTACAGCACAAAAAAGGATTTTAGTACAAAAAATGGTATTTTTAGTAATTTCGATTTTTGTAGTATTTCCTTATTTCTAGAGTTTTATTTATTTAGAAGTTCCTACTTTTGCTTAATAATGAGTTTAAGAAATACTTTACTTAGTAATAGTCTTTAGTTAGGAGTTTACTATTTTTAGTAAGTACGAATTGGGGTTTGTTTAGGATTATATAAGGTTGTTAAATTTATTTTTCATGATAATTCTCATTATTATTCTTAATAAAATTCTGGTTTTTACCAATTTTCTCTCGTGGATTCAAGAATTCTGTTATGGATTCAAGAGCGCCTTGTGGATTCAAGGTATTTATCCTTTGAGGAAGATGGTGATCAACCTCATCACATCCTTCCCTACGTCAATTTCTCAGAAATCGGGAAACGGAATTCAATAACATGCTAGAAGAAATTCATACCTTGGATGTCATTGAACAGGAGGGACGTTTGTCTTTAGCAAAGAAAGAAAGAAGGGCAGATTTATCCTCAAAGTATGAAAAGCGGGCAAAAGAAGGTGAAATTAAGTGGCGGCAAAGATCAAGAGCTATTTGACTTAAACAAGGGGACAAAAATACCCGATTCTTTCATAATATGGCTAATGCTCGGGCTCGCGCTAATAGGATCTCCAATCTGATTGTAGAAGGGGCTTGGACGACAAATAAGAACAAAATCTATGATGCTATAGTTTAATATTATAAGGATCTACTTTCAGAAGATAAGTCAGAAAGGTAGCGATTGGATAATTTCTAGTTTCAGACTTTTTCATATGAAGATAACTTGTCACTAGAAGCGGAATTCAAGGAAGATGAAGTGAAAGATGCAATAGATTCGATGTGTGGGGACAAGGTGCTGGGCCCGGACGGTTTCCCAATGCTCTTCTTTAAAATATTCTGGTCTTTACTAAAAAAAGATATCATGGACTTTTTCTTTGAATTTTTCGAGTGGGGAAGTCTATCAATTAAGCTCAGGGCGGCCTTCGTTGTTCCTATTCCTAAAGTGGAGGGGGCAGAGTATATTAAAGATTTTGACCAATCGGTTTGATAGGGGGACCGTACAAGATTTTGGCCGAAGTTTTGGCTTTGAGGTTTAAAAATGTGTTGGGTAATGTTATATTGGAGAATCAGGGCACCTTCATTTCAAGGAGACAGATTCTAAACAGTGCTCTCATTGCTCATGAGTGCATTGATTCAAGGTATAAGGATGGAAAGACAAGCATCATGTGCAGGTTAGACATTGAGAAGGCTTACGATCATGTCAACTTGAGTTTTCTGGACTACATGTTAGACAGGTTGGGTTGTGGTAAAAAATGGAGAGAGTGGATCCGGGCTTGTGTACAATTCGTTTTTTTCTCTATTTTGATCAATAAGTCCCCAAAAGGCTTTTTCAAAGCGACCAGGGGGCTAAGGCAGGGAGACCCTTTGTCTTTGTATCTCTTTGTGGTCGTTGGGGAAGCCTTAAACAGGATGCTCAACAAGGGTTAAGCTAATGGTCTCATTTATGGGTTCAAAGTGGCTAACAATAGCATTTTGGTTACGGTCCAATAAGCAGACGATATCCTTCTTCTTTGTGATGTGGACTTTACTTCTACGGACAACCTCCAAAATTACAACTTGTTTTGAGGCAGTTTCGGGTCTGAAAATTAATGCGGCTAAGTCGGAAATGTTAGGAATCCAAATCAGTGGTCAGGAGCTTGCGTCTTATGCAAGCCTTCTTGGATGCAGGGTTGTTGAGTTCCCGATGACATATTTACGTTTTTAGTTGTGCATTGGTAAGCATCCTGGTCATCTGTGAGCCAAGGTTATTGAAAGAATAGAGAGGAAGTTTGTGACTTGGCAGACTCGCTATATATCTTATGGGGGTCGTTTGACTCTAATCAAGACAACATTTGCAAATATGTCGATATACTTTCTCTCGCTTTTCAAATGCCCGAAAGCAGTCTTGCACAGGTTGGAAAAGATAAGAAGAGATTTCTTTTGGAATGGTTTCATGGATGGACGTAAGTTTCATCTCCTTAAATGGGAGGGGGTCTGTAAACCTATTGAATTGGGAAGGGCGGGCATCAAAAGCTTGGAGCATATGAATACAACTCTTCTTGGCAAATGGATTTGGAGGTTTAGATCGGAGCAGGGGAGGATGTGGAGGGAAAACATAGCAAGTACGGGACGGAACACTGCAAGTGGTTCGTTCGTTGATCCTCCTTATATAAAGCCTTATCCATTTGGAAGGCAATTATGGCAACGGAACACTTAGTGCAAAGAGGGGTGTCTTTCTCTCTTGGTAATGGGAGTCATATTAGATTATGGGTGGATATTTGGTGTGGAGATAGAGGGTTTCAAGAGCTTTATCCAAAACTGGTTTGCATTACTTCAAACTGATTCGTATCAGTCACAGATTGTGTTGTCTTTTGCAAGGGCTCCTTTGTTTGGAATCCGGCCTATCCCAGGAATTTGTCGGAAGCGGAAACAGAAGAACTTGTCGGTTTGTTAGAGTGCTTAAAAAATGTCTCGTCTTCCCTATAAGATTCTGATGCCATGGTTTGGAAGCTTCACCATTCAGGCAACTTTTCCGTTAAATCTCTCTATGATTTGAGCATTTCATCCGCCACTCATTGTGACCCGCCTCATCCTTTCCACCACTGGTTTTATGATGCCCCTCCTCATGTTGCGGTATTTGTTTGGCTAGTGGCGAGAAGAAGGATTCTTACCATCTACAATCTTCAAAGAAGATCCCTTATCTTGCCGAATATGTCTGACGTGTGTGCAAGACTCGGAATCGATTGATCGCTCTTCCTTCATTGTCTGTTTGTGAAGAAGAGTTTTTGTTTGTTTCATACTTCGTGGGTGATGCCGAAATCAATGGAGGATCTCCTTTGGACTTGGCACGGGGAAGGAAAGGGTAAATTAGAAAAAGTGAGTTGGAGGCTCCATATTGTGGCTCTCATGTGGGTTGTTTGGGAGGCAAGAAATGCTTCTTGTTTTCGTAATGAATGTGACAGTTGAAGGGGCTATCTTTAGGATAAAAGGCCTTGCCTCTGAGTGGGCTGCCTTTGTTTGCTCAGCCTAGTCTGGGTTGGGATTTTTTCTTTTCTTTTCATTTTATTCTTTTTCGCCTTTCAGCGTCTACTCAATAAAAGTTATTGTTACTTCTCAGAGAGAGAGAGAGAGAGAGAGAGAGAGAGAGAGAGAGGAACCATCTCCTTGTGGACTATAGAAGTCGCTTGAAAGAATATGAAGTCAAATGACGCCAAAGATCAAGGGCCATGTGGCTCAAAGAAGGTGATAAGAACATCGAGTTCTTTCACAGGATTGCTAGTGCAAGGGCCTAGGGTAATAGAATATGTTCCTTAATGGCGGAAGGTCATTGTGTCGATGATAAAAGGAATATCATGGAGGCAATCACTTCCTACTATGTCAATCTCTTATGTAGGGAAAATGTGAGCCGGCCATCTCTGGATAGCCTATCCTTTGATTCTCTTTCAGAGTTGGATGCTATAGAGCTGGGAAAGTCAATTTCGAAGGAGGAAATCAGAGAAGCGATGATGTCCCTTGAAAGAGATAAAGCTCCTGAGCCTAACAGGTACCCTTTAGCCTTCTTTCAAATTTTTTGGGAGGTGATTAAAGGTAATCTAAAGGTTTATCCTTTATTTTTTCAAGCGGACAACTTACCTCCGGAGATGGGCCATAGCTTCATTGTGCTCATTCCATAGTCCGAAGGAGCGGAGAATTCGAAGGATTTCAAGCCCATCTGCTTGATCAATGGCCCTTATAAGATCATCGCGAAGATCCTAGATCAGAGGTTTTGCAACTTCCTGAAAATTATATCTCAACCACAAAGTGCATTTATCGAGGGGAGGCAGATTCTACACTGTGCGTTGGTGGCCCACAAATGAATTGATTCATGTCATGGAGCAGGGTCCGAGGGAGTAGTCCTGAAACTTGATTTAGAGAAGGCATACGATCATGTTGATTGGAAGTTTCTGGATTACATGTTGAAGAGGGTATGGTGCGAGGATGGGTGGAGAAAGTGAATTCAAATTCAGGGATCGGTGGAGAAAGTGAATTCAAATTTGCGCCCAATCTGATTGCTTCTCAATCTTAGTGAATGGCTCTCCCTTTGGGTATTTCTCCACATCCAGAGGCATTAGGCAAGGAGACCCTCTTTTCCCTATTCCTATTCCTAGTCATTTTGGAAGCACTCAGCCGAATGTTGTCCAAAGGACAGGAATCGGATCTATTTCAAGGATTCAAGGTGGAGAATGTTCATTCCCGAGTGTCACACCTACAATTTGCAGATGACATGTTAATATTTTGCAAGGCTAATGACCTCATGGTCAACAACCTTCACAAGATAACCACGTGTTTCAAAGTTGCGTCTGGGCTAAAGGTGAACATTTCCCAAGTACAAATTTTGGGAGTCCAACTTAGGGAAGCTGAGGTGTTGGAGCTGGCTTTTGTGTTTGGCTGCTGGGCAGGGTCTTTTCCGATAACTTATTTGGGGCTGCCTCTTTGTATAGGTAAGCCCCTGAAGAACCTTTGGGACAAGTTCTCAGAAAGGATGGAGCTGAAACTATCTCCTTGGAAAAGTAGGCATCTTTCCCTCAGAGGTTGATTGACCCTCATAAAATAAGCCTTGTCAAATCTTCCGCTCTATTTCTTATCCTTGTTTAAGTGCCCTAAAGGTATGCTGTCTAAGATTGAAAAACTGAGGAGAGGACTTTTTGTGGCAAGGAGTTGCATCCTAAAACAAATTTCATCTTCTCAACTAGAAAGAAGTATGCAAACCTTTTTCAGAAGGTGGAGTGGGAATCAGGAAAATGGAGGACGTCAACTTGGCACTCTTAGGTAAGTGGATGTGGAGATCTGCATGTGAAGATAACAGTTTATGGCGCAACACTATAGCAGGCAAATATGGGACTGTGTCTATAGGATGGAGAACCAAGCCTTCTTCACTCTATAGAGCCTCCCACATCTGGAAATTGATCATGCAGCTGGAGCAAAAGGTGTGGAATGGCATAGGGTTCTCTTTAGGCAGTGGGGCCTCAATTCACTTCTGGGATGATCAGTGGGTAGGGGCCAGCTCTCTCAGATCTGATTATTCTAATTTGACAGCCCTATGCCCCACAGATAACATCACTGTGGAAAACTGCTTCTCTTGGACTGGTATAGACGGAGTCTGGATTCTGCCGCGTAGACAGAATTTGAATGACACGGAGATGGAAGAGCTTTCTCAGCTTCTAGCTCGTCTCCAGGGTATTGTGCCGAATCTGTGGTCCCTGACTCTCCTCGCTGGTTGAGAGATAAAAAGGGATCTTTCTTTGTGAAATCTTTGCATAGCCTCATGCAGATGTCCAGGTGTTCTTAATCAATGTGGCAGAGTATGGTCCGATGGAGCCTCGCCTAAGTTGGCTGCTTTCACGTGGCTGGTGGGCCACGATAGAGTCCTCACCGTCGACAACCTGTGCAAGCAGGGGATGTTACCTCCCAACATCTGCCTCATTTGCAAGGCAGACGCAGAATCAGCTTATCATCTCTTCGCCTCCTGTCCGTTTGCAAGAGGGCTGTGGTGCAGCATCCTAGAATTCTTTAATGTTGCCTGGGTTATGCCAGGCTCTATTGAAGGGCTGATTGCATCCTGGCATGGCGTATGCCAATTGTGGCAACACTAAAGCTAGATGGAGACTGGCCTTGTTGGCTGTTTTTTTGGACTATTTTGGGGAGAGTGGATAACTACTGTTTTAGAAATATGAGTGGTTCTCTCTCGGCAGCCGTGTCTAGGGTCTTCCTTCTTATTAGGGAATGGGACCCTGACTAGAGGATGTTTTTTTAAAAGAATTCTTTGCCTTTCCAAAAAAAAAAAAAAAAACACCATATAGTTTGCTGATCTCGCAATTCCCATTCATGGTCCAGATCCATACCATTGATATGATGTGCTCTACGTGGATTAATGATACCAAATTCTCCTTATATTGGTTTATTCTTATTCCTTACCCTTAGACGATGTTTCTCTTGTTTGGGAAATTTGTACCCTCCGATGGTCTAACTTGTTGTCATGTAAGGAATTGGGAACATCAGCAAAATGTATTTTTCTCTGCCTCAGGTGACATCCTCTAATCGCTGCATCTGTGTCTCTTGTTTGGAAATGAACGTACATGCGTGATATTTGCTGCCTTCGTTTTGGTTTCTGAAATAATTCATTAGAGAACATATGTCGTCCGAACCCATGCTACAGTAGTTGTTTTCAGTTGACTGTGTGTTATGTTTTCAACATATTAACTTCACTAGGAGTGCCATAGTTATCTTGTTTGTCTATGCTAATTCTGTCGTGTTAAATGATCGTGGTTGAGATTTCTTTTCTTGTTCATGGCAGTCATACGGAGAGCGCCTCATGAGTTCAAGATTGCTTGTTTGCAGGTAGATCTCCATTACAGATCAAGTAATTGCTTTCTCAACTAGACTTCTGGCCAAACAGAAAATTCACTCTGCAAATGTTTCATATCCTTGCATGCTTGGACCCTTCGTTATTCACTCTACCGTAGCAATTTCAAGAGTGGAAACTCTGAAATCATTTGTAGTAGTAGTAGCCAGTGAAATTCTGTGCTACTTACCAAACTGAGCCTTAAGAACCAAAGCCCAGAAATTGGCATTTGCTGCCACCCTCATGACCCAAATTTTCAAACGGTTTTCAATAGATGGAAGTCTCCAAGTGAATATAACTTCATGTCTATTTCCCGGATATTCATAGAAACCCAAAAAAAAAAAAAAAAAACAGTTATGCTGCATCTTTTGAAATTCTCTTCTTTGTGATGTTTGTTTTCGAGCAGGATATTAGAGCACTTTTCCCTTCAGACTACAATCCATTCTACGCAGGCTTTGGAAACAGAGACACCGATGAAATCAGTTACAGGAAGATGGGGATCCCAAAAGGCAAAATATTCATTATCAATCCCAAGGTATCATTTCCATTCTAAACAGGGGGAAAAAATTCTGTTTTTGGCGCATCTAAATTCTCTCCCTATAACTTGGGCAGGGTGAGGTGGCTGTTAATCATCACCGCATTGATGTGAAGTCGTATACTTCGTTGCACACGCTGGTCCATGACATGTTTCCCCCCACTTCATTGGCTGAGCAGGTGAGTATCTCATCTCATTTCAGAATCTGGAAACAGTTATCGAATTTTCCTCTTTTATTATTATCGATCTGAGGATTTTTCCTTTCTTGCAGGAGGATTTTAACTCATGGAATTACTGGAAGGTGCCGATACCAGACATTGACTGCTGAGCAATGATGTTATGATGCGTAGAGACTTCTTCTTTTCTACAAACCCATTGATCAGAGGTTTTGATGCCCCGCGGAATCAATACAGCCCCCGATGCTTCTTGCCACTTGTCAGATGCTGGAGATACGTATGGCGCAGCCGTTGATCTGATTTTCTGCTCAGTTTCAGAGGCTGCTGTAATTTGTAAACCATTGATTCTTTTATTTGGGAAGCTACAAGAACTGAAAGTTGAAAGGACGGGAAATATTGGTCAGAAAAAAAAAAAAAAAAAAAAAAAAATGATCTTACTACAATTTGTACCCGTGCTCGAGCTTTTCATGAAAGGAAATAAAGATTCTGACATCCTACTTCACTAGTGTAGGTGGCCCACTCAATTCTAACCGTCCACATTGCATGGACTCTAGATCTGCATGTTGTGGATTAGGTACCGGCCAACCTCCCTATTGGCCTGATGTAGGAGGATTTGATTGGGCGACAGGCCGCCATCAGAGATGGGCCCGCACAAAGTATGTTTAAAAGTTGTTCCATTGAACCCTATACCAAACTGATGTAGAACGGGTCGTTGATTATTTCATGGCCTAGATGGATCAAAAGAAGACCGGTCGGAGTCAAAAGTGATCCGGACCGTCAGGGCCTTAAACCGGCCGTATCTCGCAATCCGAAATGAGTTTCGAGACATAAGATATCAATTATTCAGAATTAATTTCCTCTTTTTTATCTTTTATTTCTTCTCGTAGATTCGAGAAACACTCGGTTAGAGAGACAGTGATCGACCTACCATGTCCTTCCTGCATCACAAACCCTATCTCTGACAGCAGCTTACCACCCAATCAAGTCCTGCCACATCAGGCCAGCAGGGAGGTGGGTGATGGCAGAGGCAATACCCAATCTGCGTTTAGATACCTATAGCTAGGTCAGGGTAGTTACTCATGGTCAGGCACACCTGACCCATATGGGTCTTGTGCAGACATGGCTGCTCAAGTGCACAGATTGTATTTTAAGCAGCCCCCCATTAATAGGTGGCGATCCAAATATATCACTAACCGGGCAAATACCTATCAAATGGGTGGTGGTAAAAATGATAAGTAATTTTTAAGATACAACAACACAAGCATAGTTATAAAACTTGGTGAGTCAAATTGATGAGGTTTTGAGCTGAGTCACCATGAAAGTTAGTTTTGACTCATTCGTGACTTGGTGCAGCTCAAGCTGAGTGACTGTTTGATATATATATATAACATATCGAGTCAAATAACGACTCACCCAAGTCTTCAAGTCAACCTGACCCGGCTGAATATGTGGTGGAGTTTTTGAACTATGCTTACAAGCCATGAATTCCAGGTTTTAATATACAACAGAAAAATCATTAAATGAGACCGGAATTTCTATATGCCAGATCTGTAAACGATTTTGATGAAGCGGTCCAAATTCATATACTAGTTGTCCACAACCATGGACAACAACCATTCATGAATTGGATTTTAAGTCTAGGTCTGCCATCCAGAAATGATGATCACAAGCCATATCCATTCAAATAAATTAAATCCCATGACTCACCCATTCACTTGTTCTTGGTCATCATTCACATAATATGCATGATAGCAGTATGCATTTCAGGACCCACCCCCAGTTGCAAAACAAGTCATGATGGAGAGTAATTGTAAGAATTTTGGGGGTTTTGTGTCTGGAATACATCGGAATCCAAATCGCAATTAAACTAAAATCAATTGATTCAGAATCCTCAATTGTGTTTAGTAGCTTGTAATTGGAGAATCTAAATTTTGGAACGCAATAGAATTCTTTTATAATATTTATAGGATCTGATTTAGTTAACTAAATCAATTTTAATATCTCAAATTAGTATGCGTATGTGATATTTGACAGAATGATTGTAGAAAGCCCATTGAAATATATGCTTTGGCCAAAATCAAGGAAATTTTGTGCCTCGAGTGGGCCACAAAATAGCTACCCACCAACATTTTTTAACTATCCATTTAGATGACCGATGTTTAGACAATTCAGATCATTCTATCAATGTGATTTTAGTATTGCTGCCAATAATTGGATTGTTTTGGGTATCATCAATGGAAGGGTGTAGACACCCCACCTTCGGCTACACTGTTGGTAGAGATAGCTGGTTGAACGGAGGACCATACCCCCAAATCCCAAGTCCAAACTCAGCCAAACTCACCCTTGTAAGCCCCATTCCATAGCCCAGTTCAAGCCTGAACCCAGTCAACCCAGTCCTAAACACCACCCTGAAAAAACCCCCCATAAAAAAGTCCAGTCAAAAAGACCCAAAAAAAAGTCAAACTCACTGAGTCAACTCGCTGAGTTAACCCGCTGAGTCAACCCGTCGAGTCAACCCGTCGAGTCAAAACACCGAGTCAACCCGTCGAGTCAACCCGTCGAGTCAAACCACCGAGTCGACCCGCTGAGTCAACTCACTGAGTCGACCAGCGAGTCCAACAGCAGCCCCGAGGGAACGGCCGTACTCGCTGGAAACCGAGGAGCAGCCGTACGGGCGGCCCATGGCAGGCCGCCCGGACAAAATTACGCAATCTGCCATTGTCCGCTGCTATAAATACCCCCCTCCCCTTCTCATTTCAACAGACCACTCAGCCAGAGAGAGCCCGTCCGTCTGAGTCACCCCCCTTCATCCTTTAGCCCATTCCTTCACCAAGGAGAGCCCGAGTGAGGAGAGTCTAGCCCTGGTCCAGCCCAGCCTGACCACTGGTCCAAGCCTCCCAAGCCATCCAAGTCTTGATCCAGCCACTCGAAGCCAACCCCTTGCGACACCTCCGTCCACTCAGCTACTCTTTTTCCAGCATCATCTCATTCGCATCTAGCATAAGTGCAACATTTACTTTTCTTCCAACCCCCCTGCTTCACTACTAGCACCTTGATCCGTCAAGTACACATGCATATGTCTTTATATTAAGCACCTGTCAGTTCGAGCGTATGCTCTGGGCTTGCCCGTTGTTGGAACCTGCCCATCAGAAACTCTTACTGTTCAGACCTGCATTCATGCTTCACCATAAAACACCTTGATCATTCAAGCACACTGCATACGTCTTACATTAAGCACCTGTCAGTTCGAGCGTATGCTCTGGGCTTGCCCGTTGTTGGAACCTGCCCATCAGAAACTCTTACTGTTCAGACCCGCATTCATGCATCATATCATACATGAGAATATACGAGGATTAAACTAGACTTTCAAGTATCCGATCGATTCTGTGAAGTAGAGACCGTACTTCGGTACGGGCAGTGTGTGGGGTGCCTAACCTCTTCCCACCCTGTAACCGTGATCCCTTACCTTGAATCTCTGACCGCAGATCAACAGGAGTCATTTTAGAGGAAGGAATCTTCGGATTCCCTTCTCTAACGTTTCTACGGGGTCTAGCCGACTGTAGATTCGAAGTAACTGGCTAGTGGCGACTCTGGTCTTATATAAATTCACTTAAACACATCCAGCTCAATACGACAACCAAACGAAGCCCTCGAGAACGAGGCAAGCCAGTGGCGCAAACGGCGATTTCGCACTCACGCACCTCTTCTTCTTCTTCTTCCGAAAGGGAAGGGAGAACGACGTCGTGTGGGAGCGCGGAGAAATCGGCGAGGGTCCACAGAATGGCGACTCCGCTGGGGAATAGCTAGTCCCACTAGTCGTGATCCAACTTGAAAACAGAATCCTTCCCGTACTTGAAAGTCATTAATCCTCATACAATCTCATCTGCATAGCATTCTACCCAAACCCAAACACTAAAAAAAAATAGAAAATTCCAAAACAAAAAAAAAATAGAAAATCCCAAAACCCAAAAAGAGTAGAGTACAGTCCTCACCATTGCGCCTCCTCGGGCTCAACGTACGCGGAGACAACTTCCCTTCCGCAGCATAATCCGCACTCGGGCTCAGCAAGCCATGTCCGACCACGAAGAAGAAACTCATCACTTCCCTGCTCTCGAAATAGCCGAAGCGCAACCTCCAGCGCAACAGCCCGTTGACAATACGCCAATCATACAAGAATTGGCACAAGGAATGAGAGCAATGCAAGAAATGCTCTTGCAATTCATGCAAGCACAAACCACCGCAGCAGCCAACAATCAGGTTGGCCCAGTTCAGCAAGCTCAGCAGCCATGCCGGGTCCTCCCGGCCTCCAGTTCAAATCAAGCACAACCATCGGAGTCTGCCCAAGACTACCGACAGCAGCCATCTCAGCCCTTCGCTGTGGGGCATCCTTCTCAATATCTTCCTGCGACGACAAGGCCATCTCAGAGCACCTCCGTTGCAGGAACATCCAGTCAGCTTCCAGTCAATCTTGCAAACAACAATCTCAGTAGATCTCAGCACGTCCCCGCCGATGGGACACCTTTTCAATTTCAGCACATCCCCGCCGATGGGATTTCAATTCAATTTCCAGCAACAGGGACAGCACTGGCGAATGCCCACAATGGGGGTCAGTGTCAAGCCCACATCAATCAGCGGACAGTGGCGAATACCCAACAAGGGGGTCACTTCCCAGCATCTCAGCCTCCTGCAAACAGGAGCACTTTTCAATTCCAGCACATCCCCGCCGATGGGATTCCAGTTAATTTCCAGCAATCTTCAATTCAGCAAAATCCAGTTAATTTCCAGCAATCTTCAATTCAGCAAAATCCAGTTAATTTCCAGCAAGTTCCAGTTCAACCTTCAGTACAGTCTCCAGTTCAGTCACCATCATTTCAAGCTCAAGTTCATCAGAATCCAGTTCAATCATCAAACCAATTTCAGCAACCCGCGGTTGCTTTTCAGCAAGCCCATAGGGTCGAAGACATCGACCACTATGCCGAAGAAGAACGTGCCTTATTCCAGGAGGCACCAGTCGCTCGAACAGATCACTCAGGACTGGACGAGTTGCGGGAGCAGTTCCAGATCTTGCAAAATCAGCTTCAGCGACAGCAAGGAATCGACTTACCTTCGACCAAGTTCAGAGACTTGTGTCCTTTCCCAGATGCTCAGGTACCTCAAAACTTTGAGGTTCCAAAGTTCAAAAGATACGACGGCAGCGGTTGTCCCACAGCACATCTCAAGGCCTTCTGTGGAGAGCTGAGTGCAATCTCAGGAAACGAAGGGGCCCTCATTCGATTGTTCCAAAAATCTCTGAAGGGCGATGCCCTAGATTGGTACACTTCATTGGACTGCCACCGCATCAGAACATGGGAACAGCTCTCCCAGGCTTTCGTCGACAGATTCGCATATAATCTCAACATGGTACCCAGAAGAGCCGACCTTGCAGCACTCAGGCAAAGGAGTGATGAAACACTATCAGCTTATGTGGGACGTTGGCGAGCTATGGCAGCCAGAATGCGGACACCCATCGACGATGAAGAACAAATCTCCATGATTGTTCATTCAACATACCCAGGCATATCCGGGTATCTCATCTCGCATCCATATGCGAATTTCTCACAATTGATCCGTGCTGGAGAGCAAGTTGAAGCAGGAATCCGGGCCGGGACGATCTCCCCATGGCCTCATCAAGCCACTCCAGTCAAGAGGAACAGAGTGGAAGGAAGACCTATCGGGCACGGGAATGGAAACCGCAGTGGTTCTCCTCCTCGCCCAACGGAGGTAAACAATATCAACACCACTGCTCAAGGGAATCAACGTGCTCCCCCACAGGGACGTCAACAGTATCAGCAGAATCAAGTTCAGCATCAGCCTCAGCGGCATCAGCCACAACCGAATCCTCAGCTACAACCACCTCGACAACAACAGCAATTCAGAGGAAACGGTCAATACTCATACCAAAACAGGCAGAATTACAGGGAGTTCAGGAAGTTCACTCCACTCAGTCAACCACTTAGTCAAATCATGACTACGCTGGTACAAAAGCAGTTACTCACTCTGATGACACCTAGGCCTCCGCCTCATCCTCTGCCTCCAAATTACCGAGAAAATGAGTACTGTGCCTACCATCAAGGACGTGGCCACGCCACTGATCGATGCTATACTTTGAAAAATGCCATACAAGACCTGATTGATGACCGCAAGATCGTCATCTCGATCCCTGGAACTTCTCCAGCAGCTTCCACCAACATCCTTCAGAATCCTCTGCCTCAGCATCCAACGGACCCCAGTTCGTCTCGTGGCCCTGCCGTCAATAGTATAGAAGAAGGGGACCATATCGATCGCTTCTTCTCCCCTATTCAGTCCATTCATGCCTACACCTATGAGCCAACAAATCCTCCTCCAGTCTTGCAAGGGGCAAGTCCCTTTCTTCCTTCAATCTCCGAGCCAGTAGTTCTTGAAGGAGCACCTCCATACGATATACCAGTTGTTCAAGGGGCACCTTACAACCATTCAAGCTGGGAACCAGTCGTCCTGGAAGGAGCACAATCATACATTGAGCCCACATACGAACCTGTCATCTTGCAAGGGGCAACTCCAGAACAATCCAATCCGCAATGGAAGGATTATACTCATCAGCAGCAAGAGCCCGTTGTCTTGGAAGGATCTCTTCCAGTCAAGCCTGTCATATTGCAAGGGGCAAGTCCCGGAGGCATATCAATCACGCTACGGCAGCTCGGACGAACAGAGAAACCTCCTGCCATATCAAGAGGACCAGTATTCATTCCATGGGAGCCTCCTGCCCCAGGAACAGTCAAGCCAGGACCACGACCTTATGTGGTCTATGAAGACAAGCCTCGATACTACCCCTTCAGCACAGGCAACAATGTAGTTCTCAAGACAAAAGCTCCATACGAGGAAGATCTGGTACCCACACCAGCACCGTTGCAAGAACCGGTGGTCCTAGAAGGCAAAAGGGAGGAAAGCTACAAAGCGGTTCCATGGCACTATCCAGAATGTGCGGAAGTGGGAAACATGAATCCCAACGGGCGTTGCATCCGAAGAGATAATCAAAACAGAGGAGATCCCAAAGGCGTCCTCTCAGGCCTCGGTAGCAAAAATGAAGCCGCATGCGATGTAGCAACTCAGCTCAAGTCAATCCCTGCACAAATCTCAGTATGGGAGCTACTCTGCACATCTCGCATACACCGAGAAATGTTTGCCAAGACCTTGAATGATGCTCATGTCTCCTCCGATACGGCACCAGAGATGATTGCATTGATGATTGGACAGCTACTGGCTCCGCGCGCCATCACCTTCACCGATAATGAGTTGCCACCAGAGGGACGAGATCATGGGCGATCCCTCAACATAGCCTTACGATACAAAGACCTCTGTGTTCCGCTAGTCCTTATCGATAATGGCTCAAGCTTAAATGTCTGCCCACTCAAGACCGCGGAACGCCTGGGAATCAGTCCTTCTTCATTCCGACCCAGCACCATATGCGTCAGAGCATTTGACAACACCCGCCGATCAGTGGAAGGGGAGGTCGACATAGAGGTACAGATAGGTCCAGAAGTTTCTACCATCACATTCCAAATCCTGGATATATCAGCCTCTTTCAACATGCTGCTTGGACGACCGTGGCTGCACAAGGTTGGAGCTGTGCCATCAACCCTGCATCAATGAGTGAAGTATATCTGTGGAAATCAAGTGATCTCTATCCATGCAGAGAAGGAGCTCATCATTCCTTCCAATGCTACTGCCACTGAACCAGACATCCCGGTCATCGATATCCAGCACTCTGAAGAAGACATCCCGTTTCACAGTTTCGAATTCGAGACTGTGAACTCTATCGCCAATCCAGAACCGATAAGGGTGGACCGTGTCTTTTCACCGGCAGAGCGTCTGAGCCTCAAATACCGAATGAAGAATCACTTCAAGTCCAGAAAGGTATCGCTAGTATATAACCAACGCAAGTGGGGACTCGGATACAGGGCAACCTTCATGGACAAGAGAAGGAAGAAATTTCGGTGCTCACCCATCCAATTCGTCAAGCCAGGAGAACCTTGCAAAGATCCAGGAGGGAATCAACCGACTGCACTACACAAAGGCCTCCCGATGAGCCTAGTTTGGGCTACGTGGCCCCCCATTCGATGGGATCAGATTCTCGAACCCTCTAAGCCTCCAGAAGAAGGAGGAAATGATAAAGACGAAGAAGGAAGACAAATACAGCAGCTTCAGGACCAGGTTACTCTGACACCTGCTCCCAACCAGGGGCACAGCCTGCCCACTTCAATCAGCCAGGAGCACAACCTGCCCACTTCAAACAGCCAGGGGCACAACCTGCCCACTTCAATCAGCAAGGGGCACGACTCGCCCATCTCATCACCAATTAGCAAGGGGCACGACTTGCCCATCTCTGCAAAGTCAACATCATCAATCATCAGCCAGGGGCAGAAGCAGCCCATCCATTGGACCAAGAAAGGGAAGTGGCCAGCCCTAGATTGGTCTGATGTCTAGGTTCCAAACTTGTGTCTAGCTGTGGAACCAGACGAACTGCAATGCGAGGTAAGTGATCCGGGAGGGACTGAGTACGACTCAGATCTCGAACCCGACCAGCAAGAAGTCATGGTCATTGGGCCAGACCATGATTCTCCACCCAAATCATCAACCCCCACCTCTTCAGGGGAGGAAGTGTGGGGTCCTGAATGGTCATCTGTTCCCCTCACTTTTGAATCAGCCAAAGAGCCATCTGAGGGCTCTGGCTTCCAAAAAAAACGCCTGTTTAGGCAGCGACCGAAACTTTGGAACAAGTTGGGATCAATCATGGTCTGCAATGCCCGCTTGTTCAAAGTCCCGTGAATTTCGAAAAACCAAAAAAATAAAAAATTTTCAAAAGCCAAAAACATCTAACATTTTCATTTCAGAAAATTCTCAAAAACCAAAAAACATTTCTTTTCCTGCATTCAATAGTGTGCCAAGTTCGTCTAAAGAGTCGCATGAGTTCGAAGTCGAATCATATGATTTCGACATCGAATTAGACTTCGAACTCATGGGTCTGGACGAAGCTCGGGATGAGGAAGATGATGATCCTGCTCCCGAACTTGAGGATCTCCTCAAAAAGTTCGAATCTAAAGCCAATGTTGTAGCCGATGATTTCGAGATAGTAAACTTGGGGACGCCTGAGATCCCTAGGGAAGTACGCATTGGAAAATCGTTGCTACCTGAGATGAAACAGAAAATGATAGAGTTCCTAGCTCCAAGATTGTCCAACTTCGCGTTCTCATATGAAGACATGCCGGGGCTCGATGAAGAGCTCGTTGTACATCATCTGCCAACCAAGGCAGATATGAGGCCAGTAAAGCAGAAACTCCGAAGAATGAAGCCAGAATGGGCCCTAAAAGTCCGAGATGAAGTCATCACACAATACAACGCGGGATTCTTGGTAGTCTCCAATTACCCTAAATGGCTCGCCAACATCGTACCAGTACCGAAGAAGGATGGCAAGGTTCGAATGTGCATCGACTTCCGAGATCTCAACAAAGCCAGTCCAAAAGATGACTTCCCTTTGCCACATATCGACACTCTGGTCGACAACACTGCTGGATACAAGATCTTCTCATGTTACGGGTTCTCAGGTTACAATCAGATTAAGATGGCCGTCGAAGATCGCGAGAAGACATCGTTCATCACTCCCTGGGGAACCTTCTGTTACAGGGTAATGCCGTTCGGTCTGAAGAACGCAGGAGCAACATATCAGCGAGCAATGACAGCACTATTCCACGACATGATGAACAAAGAGCTCGAAGTATATGTGGACGACATGATCGTCAAATCTCGCACAATTGAAGGACACTTTGAAGATCTGAAGAAGTTATTCAACAGATTAGAAAAGTACAAGCTTCGCCTCAACCCTCAGAAATGTGTCTTCGGTGCAATGGGAGGTAAGCTCCTCGGCTTTATGGTGAGCGAAGATGGCATCAGGGTCGACGAGACCAAAACCAGAGCAATCATCGAGATGCCCCCTCCTAGAACAGAGAAAGAAATTCGTGGCTTCCTCGGCAGAATTCAATACATCAGTCGCTTCATCGCACAGCTCACACCCATCTGTGAGCCCATATTCAAGCTCCTTCGGAAGAACGTCCCAAAAGAATGGAATGACGATTGCCAAGTCGCCTTCAACCGCATCAAGAAATATCTCATGAATCCTCCAGTCCTAGTGCCTCCCACTCCTGGACGACCACTATTGTTATACATCTCGGTAGCAGCAGAAGCCATTGGCTGTGTCCTCGGCCAACACGACGAAACCGGGAAGAAAGAACAAGCAATATACTATTTGAGTCGAAAGTTCACCGACTACGAGACCAGGTATTCCCCGATCGAGAAGACTTGCCTCGCCCTAGTCTGGGCAACTCAGCGACTCCGTCAATACATGATTGCATTCCCTATTCTCCTTCTCGCTCACATGGATCCGCTCAAGTACCTGTTCGAGAAACCGGCACTCACTGGAAGGATAGCTAAATGGCAGCTACTCTTGTCTGAGTTCGACATCACCTATGTCACTCAAAAGGCAATCAAGGGACAGGCCCTCGCCGATCATCTTGCGGCTCACTCTCTCCTGGACTATCAGCCGCTCAAGACATTCTTCCCTGATGAAGATCTCTTGCTCATTGAAGAGGAAGAAAAGAAGAAAAAAGATGAATGGACGTTATTCTTCGACGGCGCAGCAAATTCTAAAGGGAGTGGTATTGGAGCAATCCTCTACTCTCCAGATGATGCCCCTATTCCTATCTCGAGGCGCATCGCATTCGAGTGCACCAACAACATGGCAGAGTACGAAGCATGCATCGCTGGCTTAAGGGAAGCCATAATCTTGGGCGTCAAGAAGCTACGAGTATTTGGAGACTCACAGCTTATCATCAATCAGACCAATGGCGAATGGAAGACCAAGGATGAGAAGTTGATACCATATCATGTGTATCTTGACAATCTAATCGAAGAATTCAAAGAAATCACCTTCTCATACATGCCCAGAGCCAAGAACCAGTTTGCAGATGCTCTCGCCACGCTCGCATCAATGCTCGAGATCCCAAAAGGAGCTTCAGAATGGGAGCTCACAGTCGAAATTCAAGAAGAACCTGCTTTTTACCTGCAAATAGAAGAAGCCGAAGCTGTCCCTGACAAACCCTGGTATGCCGACATCAAGCAATATCTCGAAACCCAGGAGTATCCAGAGTCAGCAACAGCAACAGATCGCCGAACCATTCAGCGTTTGGCCGGCCAATTCACCATCAGTGGCGAAGTTCTTTACAAGCGATCCTATAATCACATCCTCCTCCGATGCGTCGATGAAACAGAAGCTGCAAAGATCATGAAAGAAATACACGAAGGAATCTGTGGCCCACACATGAATGGGCACATGATGGCAAAGAAGATTCTACGACTCGGCTACTACTGGCTCACCATGGAGACAGACTGTTGCAAGCACGTCAGAAAATGCTTCAAGTGTCAAGAGCATGCGAATCAAATCCATGCCCCATCATCAGAGTTATACAACCTGACCACCCCCTGGCCCTTCTCCATGTGGGGACTCGACATCATCGGCAAGATCAGTCCCAAAGCATCAAATGGTCACGAATACATACTTGTGGCAGTCGACTACTTCACCAAGTGGGTAGAGGCAGCCTCATACACCACGATTGCAGCATCTCAAGTGATCAAATTCATGAAGAACAACATCATATGCCGATATGGAATCCCTAATGCCATCATCACAGATAATGGGACCCCGTTCGTCAACAAGAAGATGGATGACTTCCTCAGCAAGTTCAAGATCCAACGTCATCGATCAAGCCCCTACCGTCCCCAGATGAATGGTGGGGTAGAAGCCGCAAACAAGACAATCGTCAGGATACTCGAGAAGATGGTCGTGACCTATCGAGATTGGTCAGATATGCTCCCATATGCACTTTGGGCCTATCGAACATCTGTACGGTCTGCTACGGGCGTTACTCCTTTCGAGCTTACTTACGGAATGGAAGCAATCCTACCAGTCGAGGTGGAAATACCATCATTACGGGTATTACTAGAAAGCGGAATTGAAGAAGGAGAATGGCAACGGGCCAGATTCGATCAGTTGCAGCTGGCAGATGAAAAACGCATGCGTGCACTAAGTCATTCACAGTGCTATCAGAAAAGGATCGCTCGGGCTTACAACAAGAGAGTCCGAAAAAGGAGCTTCAAGGTAGGCGACATGGTCATGAAGAAGATTCTACCGTCGCACCTTCCAGATCCCAGAGGAAAGTTCAAACCCTCGTGGGACGGGCCACTGATCATCAGAGAAGTACTTCCTGGAGGCGCCCTCAGACTCACCAGCATGAGAGGGGTGGATCTTCCTTCGCCAACCAA
Source organism: Liriodendron chinense (assembly GCA_003013855.2). NCBI lineage: Eukaryota > Viridiplantae > Streptophyta > Magnoliopsida > Magnoliales > Magnoliaceae > Liriodendron > Liriodendron chinense. The sequence continues at coordinate 16,762 of PVNU02002056.1, read as the reverse complement.
CGCCGACAACGTGAAGATCTTTCACGGGTAAGTTATTCTGACCTTATCAAAGGTTACTTTAACAGAGCTGAAGTCAAGGGGTCAAAGCTAAGATCTCTGAGAAATCATTCCCGTCCACCAACAAGTGTTTCAAATAAGGGGACTCCAAAAGAGAAAAATACAAAAAAAAAAAAGAGGGGGAGATTCAAAAAGGGACAAAAAAAAAAGAGAGAGAGAAAAAGAATGCAAAAGAAAAAGAAAAAGAAAAGAAAAGAAGAAAAGAGAAAGAAAAAGGGAAGCCAAAGCAAGGCACCCAAGAAAAAATCAACCCAAGAAGAAACACAGTCATCCATCCATCCATCTCAGAGGGGTCTTTAGCAAAGACCGACAGCTCTATTATCGTAACTCAGGATAAGGGCTGAAGGACTGCCATCGGCCGGCAACGACGGATTCCCGACCTCTAGCCGCCGCAGTTATCCAGAGATCCAGAAAAGAAAAAGAAAAAAAGAAGAAGAAAAAAGAAAATGTGTGCCTAAACAAAGAGGGCGGAGTGAAAACCCGAAAGGGCGCTCCGAGTAAAAACAGTGGGCATACAGCGGACTTGGTGAAAACCTGAAAGGGCGCCAAGGGTAAAAACAGCACAGCTGCCAAGGGGCAGGCAAGACCAAATACCCGGGACGTGGTGAAAACCTGAAAGGGCGCCACGGGCAAAAATGACGGGAAAAAGCCGGCTGTGGTGAAAACTCGAAAGAGCACTACAGGCAAAAATGGCTCAAAATGAAAAAAAAAGAAAAAAAAGAGAAAGAAAAAATAAAGTGCAGGTACCAAGAAAGCAGACGGTCCAGATCAGTTCAAGCGGTTACAGTTCAAGAACAAGAAGAAGCGCAGTCAGGAGCGAAGAACTCTACAGACTCTGACAATCTCAGGAAACGAGAGTTTCCGTTGCCTACATCTCTAGGGAACCAAAGGATCAAGCAAGTCAAATCTCGAGATATCGGTCAAATCATTGACCGAGCCCCAGTTCTGATTCCTATATTCCGACACAAAATCCAGACACACTCACAAGACAACTCATGGCACAGTAGATTTTCAAACAGTTTTTTCTCTTTTCAATTAAATGCATTATATTTCTCTTACACATATCATCTTTTTCAAAAATACAAAAAAATGCATCATCATCAATCATATATGCAAAAATCAGTGTGCAGGTGGCCAACACAATCAATCTCTACCCTCCTCCTCGGCCACATCAGGTGAGACCTCTGACTCATAAAAAGATAGTCTCGCTCTCAACCTGCTCACCTCCATACGCAGGTAATGCGCCTCATCGCGCTCAAGGGTACGGATCGCTGTCTCCTCATCAGACAATCTCTGATCGGCGGCCAATCTCCTCGACATCATCTCGCAATGATACCGAAGTGCAGAGATCTCAGACAGCAGATGGCCATGAGTGGCCAAAAGGAAGCCAGGATCGACAAAAGGGCGCTCCTCAAAAGGTTCATATGAACCAGATGAAGAGCCAGCATCTCCAAGAATATCCTGCTCATCCTCATCAGCAGTCTGGTGCCAACAAGGGATACGTCGATACAAAGACTGCTCAGCAACCCAATACTGATATGGAGCGGTCGCCATCGGAAAAGTTCGTAGCTCAAATCCCAACAAATCAGCTGTCAAATAACTCGCCCAAGAACAATCAATCCGGGTCCTAAAGTCAGAGGATCTGGATGGAAGTGCTCGACGCCCGATACCCGCGAAAGCGAAATGAGGAACATCCTGCTCATACCCAAACTGCCGCAGGAACCGGATGGGGATGGTAAGAAAAGTAGGATCGAAAGCCTACCAACATCAGAGGATGGCGGTGTGCATCGCAAAGCACTGGAGGAAGTGAAAGCCAAGATGACTCCCAACGAACGTTCCAGTCACGAAGTTCAGCGAACATCCTGCGATACAAGGGCTCGCTCATCCTAGCCGTATGCGGAAGGAACTCCATGATATAACGCATGATGTCAGAGCTAGGGATGCCAGGAAGAGGTACAGGAACGGTCAGAGAAAGGCGCTCCCATAGCCAGACCTGATCACAGAAAACAAAAGAAGTTCAGCTAAAGCAAAGCAATCCCCAACAAAGCAAGAAAAAAAAAGGTGTAGAAAGAATACTTGCAGGAAGGCACAGCAGCCGCGAAGAACACGAGTACGACCAAGGGCGCAGTCAGTCAGCCCATCAAATAGCTCGGCCAAAATGAGAGAAATGATCCCCTGCCGACGGACAGCTCAGCTCATCACCTCGAAAAGCAAAGGAGTCTGGGACCTGCGCCATCCCGAGAACAGCACCTCAGCAATCAAGCAAAACATCAGTGCGTTCTGAGCAAGGTAGAACCAGCCGTACTCTGGGGACCCGAAAAAAGATCATACAGCAGGTCCAAAGAGAACACTACAGCATCCTGGCCACTAGCTGCAGGTCGAACAAGATAAGGGATCCCAAACCAGTTCTGCGGTTGTAGCAGTCTTCGGCGATGTCTTCGGCGAGAAGTACTGAGTATAATCCAAGGGTAAGCCTGTCAAGCGTGCAAGCTCCTCCAAAGAAGGCCCCATCTCCATATCATTGAACGCAACAAGTTCAACGAAGGGACCCAGTCAATCAAGGCAGCTCCGAGCATCCTCCAGTCAATGTTCAACTCTAGCCATATGAATCAGACTGCCAAAGCCATAAGACTCCAAATCTCGAATCTCATAAGCTGACAAGCTGTCAAGCCAAGCAAGCAGTCGTGGCGAGCAAGAAGAACGAGGAAGCAGCTGACAAGTCCTCACCGGTATCCCCTCCAGCACAAAAGGCCCAGAAATCGAGGACAACTCATCGAAGATCGGAAGGTCAACAGGCGAAGGAGAAGGAAAAGCTGGAACCTCTGCAGACTCGACAGCCCCTGACCTGTCCCCAGTAACGGCTATGTCTGATATAGCCGCATCACTGTGGAAACTGTCACAAACCTCAGCCGCAATGAGAAGACTCGCCCACCTCGTGAACAGAGTGCGCAAAGAGCCGATGACCAAAGGAAGGACAATGCTCTCCATCAAAAGGACTATCAGTGAAGATCACACCGCACATCGTGACATCCTGGCTAATCTAACCGTCAAAGAATACATCTGAACCATCCAAAAGGGTCTCGGTTACCCAGATCGAAGAATCAACTGCCAGATCCGGACCTGCGGCCCTCTCCAGTAGGAGATCATGAATCCAATCATCATCCCTGACCGATCAAAGGGATCATCGAGGCATCCACACCGTCCATCATCAGGGGGACATCATCAATGATCACATCAAGTCCACCCCAAGCAAGTATACCGCACATCTCGGCCCTCATCCAGAGCATCCAAACCGTCAAAGGTACCATCTGAGCCCATCCATACCATCCAGACATGAGATCAGCCCATCTATGTCCCTCATAGTCCCATCATCACCGTCCATCACATCATCCATGGGACCCACACTCAAGGGATGCATAGCCTCACCTATGTCCCATCCCATCATCTCATCCATACCATCCATTCCTCCCATAATGAGGGCCCCATTCAAATCAGAAATCCAGCCATCCCCACATTAATGGAGCTATTCAAAGCTCCATCAACCACCATCCCAAGCCCCTCATCAATGCTTTCCATTCAATGCACCATCTCCACCATCCATTAAAGAAATCTCTCCATCATTAAAGCCTTCAATACTCTCTGAAGTGTGGGACCCACTATGAACAGCCCCCGCAGCCCATAAATCCCCACCATCCATTGCCCAAGAAAGGACAAACCAAGATGAAGACAAGATGATGATGAAAGAGGAGACAAAGAGAAGATTCATTGTTGGAATCGAACCTGAACGTACACAGCAGGTGGGGATAGCAGCAACAGGGACCAGAGAATGTCCGAGCACGAGCCAGCCCAGGCCCGCTCAAGAGACGAGCCTCTGGACGGCCTGCCCTGGGCCGCCCGTACGGACGCGGTTCCCTCTCTCCGCGGGATAGGCTCCAGGGCTTTGGTAGGTGAGGCTGACAGTCCACGTCAGCAGATGGCGCTCCGTGGGCCGCCCAAGGCTCCGGTCCACTCCAGATTTCGACTGAAGATGATCAAGATCATACAAAAGGTGCCCCACTGGTCCAATCATGAAGCAATGTGACCGGGAATAGGGCTGATCAAGCCAAAGAGAAGGAAAGGTGATTCAAGTGGGGGCCACAAGCAATCCAAGCCATTCAAAGACTAGATCATCACGATCTAAACCATTGAAGAACCTACATGAGCATGAAACAACAAGATCAAGGTTAATCATCACAAGAAGGGCCAGAAATCCAAGATCTAGTCATCAAGTGGGCCCACAAAAGCCAAATCAAGCGATCAGAGACGTTCAAGCCATCATCCACACCATGAGAAGCATTCCTAACCTCACAAATCATCAAAAGAAGTGCCCCAAAGTAAAGCTAAGGTCTCAAGTGGGCCCACAGGGCCAAAATCCATCAATCTGAAACCATTCAAGGGCCAAATCATCAAGATCCAAACCATTGGAAAGCTTACACAAGTCATGAGCAGGCAAGATCAAAGGTTCGATCATCAAAGAAGGGCCCAAAATCCAAGATCTAAACATCAAGTGGGCCCACAAGGCCTAATCAAGCAATCTGAACCATTCAAGTCATCACCCATGCAACTAAGCAGTCTCAAAATCATGAAGGAATGAGTCAAGAGTCAAAGCATCCAGACATCACCAAGGAATTTGGGAGAAAGAAATCAAAGCCTGTATATTCATCCAAAAGGGCTTGATACAAAAGGGGACAAAAACAAAAGTACAAGGCCATATAAAGCAGAGCCAAGCTACAAGTCACCAACATAATCATCATCGCCCCTCCTCGCGTCCCGCTCCCGACGATTAAAGATCCATCAAAGGAGCAGTCACTGAACCTCCAGCATACCTGCGACGGCCACCTGGAACGTAAAGCAAAGAAGCAAAGGCCCCTGGCCAAATAGCAGATACCACTCGTCATAATCACGATCCGGGATCGTGAAACGGAAGCTAGGCTGGCCCACCAGAGCCTCAACTCTCTCATCAGCTGGCATCCGAGCAGCTGGGAGGAGGTGCAGAACAGGGGACCCGAGCTACCCCAGTAACTTGCCGAAGCAATCTCTCTCCCAAGTACCATTGGAAGGACTCAGCGTCAGAAAGCATAATACGGAGACATGAAGCATCGTATGCCTCCACGCGCTGGGGTGTGTAGTAAAGAGGGAAACTAGCGTACGGCATCCGGGCAAACTACAGCAGAAGAGGTTACCACGATCAGTTACAAGTACAGCACAAGGACAAAGACAAGCAAGATACTTACATCCTCAACTGTCAGCCCGTCTATATCAGCACGCCAATTGTCCCCGGGAACTCGGGAGTTCCGCTGACGATTCTGTTGATGCCAGTACATGTGGCGATACTGAGAGGGTTCAATGTCCATCTCGCATCCTCGCGCAAGATGCGGAAAATGGTCATAAAGCAGGTCTGGATGAAAGTACATTTAATGATCAGAGAGAGAAAGGAGGCAAACGGCTCCAAAGAGGATGAAAGAAGAGGTACCTCAACAACAGGCCAGAAGCCTGTGAAGGACCGGCTATGCCGACAGGTCTTGTCCAGACCTTGAAAGAGACGGGTCAGGATGGCCCCATTCCAGTTATAGGGGTGATGAAGATCCTCGACTAAACGAAGAAAGAAATTTAGGATCAACTCTCTCATTTCGCATGGCAAAAAAGAAAGGATCCAAAAGCATAAGTGATCATGGCCCGCGCCTTGTGGAGGGCCTCTCGCTCGGTGGTAGGGACGACAGAAGCAAAATTGTTATAAAACCATCGCATCTTCACTTGATGGCCTTGGAATTCACCCTCAGGAGGGACGTCACCAACAAGCCGTAGCCAATCAGTGGAAGAGAGGGGAGCTAGAGGGACAATTGCCCCATGAAAAGGGAAGCCTATCTGCATGTAAATATCCAAGGGGGTATTCCCCACTCCCCACAAGAGAGTTGAAAGGTGTGGGTCTCATCCCGCCACCTCTCACAAAGGGCCGCAAGCATCATACGGTTGGCGTCGTTATTATGGAAGCGTAGGGGTGAGGAGGCCCGCAAAAGGAAGTAAGTACCATCTAGTACTCGCTCAAGCAAGGGCTGTGGCTCCTTCATCCAATTGTCCCAGCGATCCCTGGGTACCTCGACCCTTGATAGCAGGAAGAGGTTGATGCTCCATAGCTAGGGAACACATGTGGTCCCCTCGGCGGACAATGAAAGCAGGATCATCCTCGTCAACCACTTGGTGGCCCCTAGTACCATCCGCCATGGAATCCTACAAGCTTGGCAAGGTAAGTCCCTATCCTTTACCCATTAAAATCCAAATTCTCATCCAAGAAACCCATGGATTGGACTCACATTCAAATGCAAAATCTAAAGTCCAACTCCATGTGTCACTTAGGATATGTGTTGGACCCATTGGAAAAAAAGTAGGCCTGCCTTAAAGAAGGTGGCATGGCATGCCTCAGGTAAGAAAAGTCCATCATCCAAGGACACATTTGGACAACAAATGCACTCAAGTGCCATGAAATCAACTAAGGATGAGAGTCCTACTGCACATGAGAAATCCCTTTTCAAAGTCCATATGTGGCCAAGGATTGGTCCATTTTTTATGCCAAGGCCATGGCTCTCACTTAAGATGTTTCCATCTTTTTACACATGTGCATGGACAAGTAGGGAATAGAAAGGAAACGGGCCCCCAAGAGCAACCCAAATGCCTCATCTCAATGGATTGGAGAAAGCACATAGCCCACTTTGGAGAATATGAGAACCCATTCATGGGTTAACCATGGGCAACCTTATGTGCCTCATCTTGATAAAAGTTTTGACCATGAGAATACAACAATGAGGTCTACCCACAAACATATGAATCAAAGAAGCTAAGGGTAGAAAGTCGATGCACATAGCCCACATGAAGAATCAAAGTTGAAAATGCCCATGAAAAGGCAAGTTTGGTCAACTTATGTGCACCAACTTTTTCACCAAAAGGGAGACCATTTGAGCACAAAAGAGCATGGCTTGATGAGTCACCCAACCATCATGAAAATGGATAAGAATGGTACACATAGCCCACTTGAAGATCAAAATCCAAAATGTCCCAAGGCATGGGACAAAAATGGGTAACTTATGGGTACCATTCCTTCTCACAAATGGAAGAAGAAATCACTCATATTTGAATGATTGATGGGTGATCCACCAAGCCCCCATAGAAAAGTTCAAGGAGCTATGGTTGTATGGATAGCTCACTTGAGAATCATCCATTGAGGTTGATAACATCTAAGGGAAACTCTTGAGAACCACAATCCTACCACAAGGAAAACCATTTGAACCTAGTGAGATTGTGGGAACAACTCACTCATGGGACTTGTAGATGGTCAAGTAGCTCAAGTCCTCCATCCATCAAAGAAAAAGCATGAAATTAAAAAAAAATCCACATGGACAAAGTGTAGTGGGGCACACATGGTTCAAAGAAATGCCCAAGTGTCAACGAAGGCCCAAAAGCCCATCCACATGAAAAACTTCAAGGAGCCCACATACTTTGTACAAGGAGGTACATCATATGGAAGAGTTGGGCCTTGTCCATAAAGCCCAACTAGAAAACTAGCCCACTTGAGATCCAAAATGAAAAATGGGCCAGCCACCTTGATCCATACACATGTAAGAAAGATGGGGTCACCCAAAATGAGCCCCATGAGCCCAAAACCTGAGATGGGCCCTACCATGCCCATGGGCCCAAACCTTGAAAAAGATGGAAAAGAAAGAAAGCTCCAAAGGAAAAATGACAAAGACAAAAAGCATGAGGGAGCCCAAAATGAAGCATTGGGCCCATCAAATACACCAAGGGCCATGACTTCACTTTGAGCCCATTTGATACACATGAAAAGAGGCCCAACTCCCATGAAAAAGATAGAGTATTTTGCCATGCACACTTGATGACATGGCAAAGTTACTCTTACATGCACATGGAGGGAGTGTGAAAAAGAAAAAAAAATGAGGAGTGGAGAGCTTGCAATGTCCTTCTCCATGCACCACCTTTGAAAGACTTGAGATCTAAGAAAAGATCAAGAATGCTTGGGCCCACCTTCACACCCCTTTGAATAGCTACATGAAAAAGAAAAAGGATCATGAGAAGAGACAATGAAGATGGAAAAGGACAAGAAAGAGAAAGGAAGTGGTCCATACCTTTACTACTCACCAAAGAAGGACCACCTTGCTGTCTCAAGATTTCTTTAAGGCCCACCACTTGAAAAGAGCAAAGGACCACCAAAGAAGAGAGAGGAAACTTGAAGAAGAAAGAGTATGAGAGAGAGAAGAGAGAGATTGCACGTTGAGGGAGGGAGGGTGCCCCATGTTATATAGAAAAGGGGAGGGCACCCTTTTACCCAGCCCCCTGAAGAGACCAGGAGGCAGAGACCGGCGGGCGGCCCATGGGAGGCCGTCCTAGCCTCTACCTAGGTGAAACGACCTCCCTCCCCTCTCCTTGGGAAGAACTCCTCCTTGGGAAGGGTGGTTGCAAGTGAATCTTGTACCTTCATGTAAGAATGAAATGATGGAAGAGAATGGTGAGAAAAAGAGGAAATCTCACCAAAATCTCATCTCATGAGAAATGGGTGAGAAATTGGGTGGATGATGTGGAAAAGTTCCATGGAATTTTCAAGAAAAAGAAAGAAGAATTTGACTTGGTCAAACAATGATCTCAACCATCCAAAGGCATGACCAGATGATCCAAACCATTCCAAGAAGAATCCCAAGAATCTCCGCCCTTGATTACTGTTCACTGTATGAGTTTTGGTCCGAAGACCTTAAACTACGTCGGGATCAAGATCCCGAGGGATTGTCAATAAAACCGGCATCAGTCTTCTTCAAGATCTGGTGGCTCCGGACATTTTCAGAAAACCAAAAAAATATATACATCACTTGTACAGTTTCTGGTCCGAAGACCTTAAACTACGTCGGGATCAACATCCCGAGGGATTTTAATAAAAACCAGCATCGATCTCGACCTTTCAGGCCAAGGTCTGATGATCTGGATCATTTCGAAAACACAAAAAAAACATTTTGCCCCTCTCTTGTACAGTTTCTGGTCCGAAGACCTTAAACTACGTCGGGATCAAGATCCCGAGGGATTTTTAATAAAAATGGGTATCGATCTCGACCATCAAAATCAGAATCGATGACCCAGAGTTTTTTTAAAAAAAAAAAAAGAAAACAAAAATGTCTTTCCTCTTTTAAAGTTTTGGGTCCGAAGACCTTAAACTACGTCGGGATCAACATCCCAGAGATTTTCAATAAAAACCAGCATCGATCCCAGCCTTTCAGGCCAAGATCTGATGATCTGGATCATTTCGAAAAACAGAAAATGTTTGCCCCTCTTGTACATGTTTTGGGTCCGAAGACCTTAAACTACGTCGGGATCAACATCCCGAGAGATTTTCAATAAAAGCCGGCGTCGGTCTTGTTTGCTCACATCAAGATCAATGACTCCGGACATTTTCAAAAATCATAAAAATATATTACCAGCCCCGCTTTTAAAGTTTTGGTCCGAAGACCTTAAACTACGTCGGGATCGACATCCCGAGAGATTTTCAATAAAAACCAGGCATCAGTCTGGATTGTCCATCCGCTGACACCGGACATTTTTCCAAAAACAAAAAAACATGTTTGCCCCCTTTTGTACAGTTTCATGGTCCGAAGACCTTAAACTACACTGGGATTAATTCTCGGGGGACCTTTCTCGCTTTCAACTAAAAACCGGCATCGGCCTCGACCGTGGGATCATGGTTCGATAACCCGGATCATTTCAAAAATACCAAAAAATTTTAAAGCTTTCCATAAAAACCAGTGTCAATCTCGATTACTCGAGTTGAAGTCTGGAACTTTTTCAAACAAAAAAAAATATATACATATAAAACAAAAAAAGTTTTCATCACCAGTTTTGATCCATCAATTTATCCCCAGTGGTCCGAAGACCTAAAACTACACTGGGATTAACTTCTCGGGGGCTTTCTTTCCTAACCTGTTCCAGACATGGCTGACACTTGATCGTACGGGTGTCTGGAATCTTTTAAACAGGTAAAGGCTGAGGCGGGCAGAACTCCGCAATCCTGTTCGTGTTGAACGCACCGTGATAGACAACCTTGATTTGGAAGTCGCTGTTGAATCTGACGGATGTTCCCTGTTCCTAGAACTCATGAAGGGGATTAAGGCTGTTGGGAGGTGGAGCTCACCCTCACGGAATTGTGAGCAACGTAAGACCCCAAACTGGATTGACTAAGGGAAATGTGAGGATGTGGCTCATTTTTGGCCGAAGGAGTCCGTCGGACGATACGTGGTCTATGTGCATTGCACATGAGGAACAGGCAACTTTGTGGGGTGTTGACTGAAAACCCTCAAAATCCCTCATCCGAAGATGTAAAACTACGGCACTTAACTGTGTGAGACTCGTCTTGCTCGCTGACGTAAAATGGATCGGGTGCCTTACTAGCAGTAGAAGCTTGAAGTGGATGGAAATTCCACATCTTTTCCCTGCATTTCAGAAAAATCACAAAATACAAAAACATTGCAAATCACCTCTTCAAAAATCACAAAAAAATATTTCCATCAATCAAATATCTGCAAAAATCACAAAATACTTTTCTTGCTTTCATCAAAAATATTTCAAAAATCACAAAAATATTTCCTGTGTTTTCAATAACCAATCTCTATCCTGATCGCTCAGGTAAAGATTCGGACCACATATTTATAAAAAAAAAAAAAAAATCACAAAAATTAGCATCCCCAGCACTACAATTCAGGAGTCTTGAACTCCGCTCACTTCACAGTATGGGATGACGGATCCAATCGCCCGCAAATTGGAATCTTGACCAAAACGGGCAACTAAACACCATCTCAATCACATGTAGGCCCAGAAGAACATCTTGAAGTCGAATGATATCCTCGTACATTCTCATTAGCAAAAGAAACAGCATCTTGGGACGATGGACCTGATCGACCACGGGTCGGGATCTTGACCAGCCCGCTGTCCAAACCTCCGTATCAAAAAGAAAAATCCCCAAGGGAGTACAACCCTGCAAGCAATAAGCTCAAATTCTCTGCATCTCCAGCAAAAGCAAAATCATCAAACCAGAAGAGAATGAGCCAAGCCATGCATTCATCATGCATCTCCATGCATCAGCATCCATCGCATCAATCATCATGTTTACCTGCTTTCAAAATAAAAGTCGGTTAGCTAAAGACCCCACAGGCATCCCTAGTGGAGGCACATGCGAACCAGATTTTCATTTCAAAAAAAAAAATATTTCTATTTGCAAATAAAAACCCACGGAGTATCACTCCCCAGAGTGGGTATCTTTTCAAAACCCAAAAATATTTTCTCAGTAGAGCGTTCTGCCTCCAACACACCAGGAGATCTTCCATATCTCTGGGTAGGAGCCGACGCAAAAATCAAATAAGATCCGATGTCTCGCGGTTTCCCCGGAGACCATCGGATCCAATGCACTCAAAGTATGATCTACCGAACTCCAGTGTCAGTGCGGTCGTGCCACATGCCAAGATACAAAAAGATGAAAGCCAAAAGGCTCGGTCACAGAAACCATTTAAACAGGTGGAAACGATGAATTGTAACCCAAGTATCCAAATCAGCAGATTGGGTGGAAAGAGTTCACCCGCACATACCTAGGCGTGGATGCCTGAAGTACCTTGACTGAGTCCAAGTCGGCGTAGTAGAATCCCGTAAGACTATCGGACGCAGGGCGTCTAACCACTTTGACAGTCAAGCGAAACAAGTACTCCTGGAGTGATCTGGGAAAACATCAAACATCACACAATCAGTCTCAGGGTCAGCATCCTCGTAAGACTAACGGACGCAGAGGCTCTGCTGTACCTTTCCGATGTTAGTACCGATCGGGAATGGAAGGGTTGCGATTGGGTACCCAGGTTGCAGCAAACTGCAGGGACAATCGCAACGTTTTCTCCAAACTCTCGCGGTATGTGCGAGTTATCAATTTCCAGACAATCAACTGACTCAGATACAAAGGACAACAAAGATTCCAAACCACAATCAAGGAAAGAATGAATTGCAAACCAAGCATTAAAACCAGCAGATCGGGTGGAAAAGCCCACCCGCACATACCTAGGCGTGGATGCCTGAAGTACCTTGACTGAGTCCAAGTCGGCGTAGTAGAATCCCGTAAGACTATCGGACGCAGGGCGTCTAACCACTTTGACAGTCAAGCGAAACAAGTACTCCTGGAGTGATCTGGGAAAACATCAAACATACAATCAATCACAGGGTCAGTAACCTCGTAAGACTGTCGACGCAGAGGCTCTGCTGTACCTTTCCGATGTTAGTACCGGTCGGGAATGGAAGGGTTGCGATTGGGTACCCAGGTTGCAGCAAACTGCAGGGACAATCGCAACGTTTTCTCCAAACTCTCGCGGTATGTGCAAGTGAGCGATCTCCAAACGATCAACTGGCACAGATGCAAAAGCAAGCAAAGATTTCAGAACATGATCTATGAATGACCGGGTCAGAAGTGGGGTGTCCACTCGCTTTGGCATTCGGTTGCACGCAACCTCTGCCAAAGAGGGGCATCTGTAGACACCCCACCTTCGGCTACACTGTTGGTAGAGATAGCTGGTTGAACGGAGGACCATACCCCCAAATCCCAAGTCCAAACTCAGCCAAACTCACCCTTGTAAGTCCCATTCCATAGCCCAGTTCAAGCCTAACCCAGTCAACCCAGTCCTAAAAACCACCCAGAAAAACCCCCCATAAAAAAGTCCAGTCAAAAAGACCCAAAAAAGTCAAACAAACTCACTGAGTTAACTCACTGAGTTAACCCGCTGAGTCAACCCGTCGAGTCAACCCGTCGAGTCAAAACACTGAGTCAACCCGTCGAGTCAACCCGTCGAGTCAAATCACCGAGTCGACCCGCTGAGTCAACTCACTGAGTCGACCAGCGAGTCCAACAGCAGCCCCCGAGGGAACGGCCGTACTCGCTGGAAACCGAGGAGCGGCCGTACGGGCGGCCCATGGCAGGCCGCCCGGACAAAATTACGACTTCTGCCACTCTCGCTGCTATAAATACCCCCCTCCCCTTCTCATTTCAACAGACCACTCAGCCAGAGAGAGCCCGTCCTCTGAGTCACCCTCCTTCATCCTTTAGCCCATTCCTTCACCAAGGAGAGCCCGAGTGAGGAGAGTCTAGCCCTGGTCCAGCCCAGCCTGACCACTGGTCCAAGCCTCCCAAGCCATCCAAGTCTTGATCCAGCCACTCGAAGCCAACCCCTTGCGACACCTCCGTCCACTCAGCTACTCTTTTCCAGCATCATCTCATTTGCATCTAGCATAAGTGCAACATTTACTTTTCTTCCAACCCCCCTGCTTCACTGAAACACTTGATTATTCAAACACACCGCATGCATCTCGCATAAAGCACCTGTCAGTTCGAGCGTATGCTCTGGGCTTGCCCGTTGTTGGAACCTGCCCATCAGAAACTCTTACTGTTCAGACCTGCATTCATGCTTCACCATAAAACACCTTGATTATCAAGCACACATGCATATGTCTTTATATTAAGCACCTGTCAGTTCGAGCGTATGCTCTGGGCTTGCCCGTTGTTGGAACCTGCCCATCAGAAATTCTTACTGTTCAGACCCGCATTCATGCATCATGTCATCCATGAGAATATACGAGGATTAAACTAGACTTTCAAATATTCGATCGATTCTGTGAAGTAGAGACCGTACTTTCGGTACGGGCAGTGTGTGGGGTGCCTCCTAACCTCTCCCACCCTGTAACCGTGATCCCTTACCTTGAATCTCTGACCGCAGATCAACAGGTCATTTTAGAGGAAGGAATCTTCGGATTCCCTTCTCTAACATTTCTACGGGGTCTAGCCGACTGTAGATTCGAAGTAACTGGCTAGTGGCGACTCTGGTCTTATATAAATTCACTTAAACCACATCCAGCTCAATACGACAACCAACGAAGCCCTCGAGAACGAGGCAAGCCAGTAGCACAAAGCGGCGATTTCGCACTCACGCATCCTCATCTCCTTCTTTTCCCGAAAGGAAAGGGAAGGGAGAAGGACGTCGTGTGGGAGCGCGGAGAAATCGGCGAGGGTCCACACCTTTGTGATGGATGCCCCTGTTATTTCCTTCTCTGCCTTGCGAGTTGTAATCTTAGTCCTCTTCTCGACTGGATGGGTTATCCTTGACAGCGCTAGGAATTCATCGGCGAAGTGGGGGAAGCTAAATCCCTTGCAGTGAGGAAGACGCAGGAGCTATGCCATCTCTCCTGTCTTTGTTAATATCTTACTAATTCTGCGGTGTCGAAAATCATTAGAACAGTTCATAACTGCAGCCGGGAGTGTGAACCCATCGATCGCGGTGCATAAACTAACAGAAATAAGCAGAAGGAGAGAAATACGTGTGGTTGTGGAAGTTCGTGGTTTAAAAACCTTTGATTTACCATCTATTGCCTTATAGATGAAGGGAAGAACGTTCCCGTTAAGAGTCGCCAGTTTGGCGCCTGAGGCGCCGAAATATTATGACTTGCGATAAAAATCTTACGTACATGTTCGTGTTTGTAAAATGATTAATCTTAGAGCGTTTCTATACTCAGATCTAACCAGAGATCCTGGTATGGTTCGATCCCCGGGCAGAGTCGCCAGTTTGTTAGAACTAGAAAATGATGGCAGAACATTTTCTGAATGTATTGTTGCTCTGGGGTTCTGAGCAATGGAAACATTCATAGACAATCACAAACATTCCCAAAAGTACACAAGAAGAGATATCGCAGGGTGAATTTTATTCCAGAGATCCTGAGATCTTGTACATTCCAGGCCGTGATCTGGCACGAGCCCTTAATTAATCAAATGATCGATGACCCTTGATTAAAAGGCCGAAGACTAGTCAGCAGGAACTATGGTCTTAGAGTTTGTGTTCGTAGAGACCTGTATTTGTTTGTTATAGACTGAACCATCTCTGTATTAGTCAGATGTCTATGTCCCATGTTTGGTCGGAGATCCGGGCAGAGACCTGTCAGGATTTTTTTACTGAGAGGGTACGACTCTGGGCCTGCAGCTGTCATGTGTGGACAAGCGACCTCAGGAAGACCGATCCGCAGTTGTGTGTACCTGAGCAACCCAACCGACGGATGCCGTTTGGATGGGTAGGGCATTGACCGTTGTGTTTTGGCAGTTCATAACAATTGATTTATAAAGAATCAAAACTCTTGATTTGGTTTTATCATGATAATCATAATTCCCGTTTGTTTGGCTTTCAACCCTAATCGGATCATATCTTACAGTAGATAAAATAATGATATATTTGCATAGTTCTGAATGCTGGCGGCTTCTTTCCGAGGAGTCATTTCATTCTCTCTCGCGTAGAATCGAGTCAAACCTCAAAGACATGAAATTTTTCTCATCTAGAGATCTCAAAATATTGTTTGACCATTCCGTTGTGTCCGGAAGCGTCGAAATACCCAGATAGGCTCAAGTGGATCTTGAAAACACTTAAAATTAAGTCCGGTGCACCCGTAAACATGTTCTGTAATTGGCTGATTTTTTGGGTGCATGGGCTCCAACGTACCTTAAAATTAAGTGCCTGATTTTTTTATGAATTTATGGATGTGTGGGGGCATTTTTTGGGTGTGTGGGACCGAACATGAAAATCTAAATTTCGTCAAATTTATGGACGCGTGGGACCCGTATTTATGGTCGGTGGGCCATTTTTCAGGTGCGTGGGGACTGAATATGCAAATCTGAATTACATCAAATTTATGGACAGTGGGATCGAATTTATGGATGCATGGGCCATTTTTTGGGTGCTGGGAGTCCGTGCACTTGTTTGATTCATGACGAATTAATGGACGCGTGGGACCGAATTTATGGACGTGTGGGCCATTTTTCGGGTGCGTGGGATGATTTTTTAGGTGCGTGGGACCGATTTTATGGATGCGTGCCCACACTTAATAGTTCAGGATTCAGACCTGTGGGGGGAAAGTGTCGGCGACCCGGAAGGGTTTTTGACTATCGGGAAGGGTTTCCGGCAATCGGAAAAAGTATTCTGATGTGGGTTTCCGGCGGGGATTTCGAACCCAGAGGATGGCAGCTCTCTCTTTCTATGAATCGTAAAAGACTCGCTGGACGGGGTATTTATGCCGAAGACACTGGAACTCCACCAACGAGGGGCGTCACGTGCCACGCACCCCTAAAATACCCTCCACACACCTTAAAATTGGCGTGCGGAGGTCCGACGCACCCAGAAACAGGTTCTGCAAATATCTGATTTTAGGTGCGTGGGTCCATTTTTAGGGTGCGTGGGGCAACAAAACACCTTTAAATGAAAATCCAGAAATCTGTTGAATTTAAGGGTGCATGGACCCATTTTTTGGGTGCGTGGGACTCCATGCAACCTTTGAACATTCTTGTTTTTGCTAATTTTTCGGGTGCGTGGTTACCCAAATTTATGGACGCGTGGGACTTAATTTATGGGTGCGTTGACGGACTTTGAACGCTCCAAATTGGGTTTTAAATTTCGATGAGTTTGTGGGACCCTTAATGATGAAAGCACATGCATTGTTCATCATAATCATAATGAACTATGTGTTCGATTTCGGATGATTCCGATCACGATGATTACGGGGCCCGCCGGAGATTTCAGCCCAAATTGGCTAAGGGGATTTTTGTAAATTTCCATTTTAC
>PVNU02002054.1:0-37325 GCA_003013855.2 Liriodendron chinense | reverse complement strand
AAACCGAGCTATTTTTTTTAAATACAAAGCCTTTCCTAAGAAAAAAAATGTGTGGTTTGTTAAAACTAATAATTTTTATGAAAACGATAGTTTTCTAAAAAAAAAAAGAAGAGATCTTTTAAAAAATAAGTTTTTTTGAAAAATGATTGTTTTGTAAAAAAGAAAAAAAATTGGGTTATTTTGCAAATGTCGGTATTTTGAAGTAGAAAGGATTTGTTAAGGAAAATGTAGTTTTCTAAAAGAAATATAGTTTTCTGGGAAAAAAATTATAGTTTTTAAAACGTTTGAGTTCCGTTAAAAACAGACGATTTTTGTAAGAATAATGCCTTTGCTTGGAAAAAAATGTGAGTTTTCCGAAGAAATATTGTCAGAGCAAAAAAATAGAAAGTTTGGGAGAATAAAAAAGAGTTTATGAGAACAATGACGAATTTTTGAAAATATAGGCTTCTCCTAAAAGACAAACGTGAGATTTGTGAAAAATTTAAATTTCTCTGAAAAAAAATGAAAGTTTTCTAAAAAAATAAAAATTCTACAAAAAAAATGGGAGTATTGTAAAAAAGTTATTGTTCTGTGAAACCGAGGTTTTTTTTAAATACAAAGCGTTTCCTAAGAAAAAAAAATGTGCGATTTGTTTAAACTTATAATTTTTATGTGAAAACGATAGTTTTCTAAAAAAAAAAAAGGAAAGTTCTTTTAAAAAAAAATTAGTTTTTTCGAAAAATGATTGTTTTGTAAAAAAAAGAAAAAATTGGGTTATTTTGCAGAATGTCGGTATTTGAAAGTATAAGGATTGTTAAGGAAAATGTGAGTTTTCTAAAAGAAATATATTTTCAGGAAAAAAACAGTATTTTTAAAAAGTTTGAGTTTCCGTTAAAACGGCGATTTTTTGGAAGAATAATTCCTTTGCTTGAAAAATTGTGACTTTTACAAAAAATATTGTCAGATCGAAAAAAATTGAAAGTTTGGAGAATAAAAAAGAGTTTTATGAGACCAATGACGAATTTTTAAAATATAGCTTCTCTAAAGACAACATGAGATTTGTGAAATTTTAAAATTTCTCTGAAAAAACGAGTGTTTTCTAAAAAAAGAAAATTCTACGAACATTGGGAGTACTGTAAAAAGTTATAGTTTCTGTGAAAACCGAGTTTTTCTTTAAATACAAAGCCTTTCTTAAGAAGAAAATGTGCGGTTTTGTTAAAACTTAGAATTTTTATGAGAAAACGATAGTTTTTTTTTTAAAAAAAAAAAGGAAAGTTCTTTTAAAAAATAGTTTTTCGAAAAAGTTAGTTTTGTAAGAAAAGAAAAAAATTGGGTTATTTTGCAAAATGTCGGGTTTTTTAGAGTATAAGGTTTTGTTAAGGAAAATGTGAGTTTTCTAAAGGAAATATAGTGCTGAGAAAAAATAATATTTTTAAAAAGTTTGAGTTTCCGTTAAAACGGCGATTTTTTGGAAGAATGATGCCTTGCTCTCGAAAAAAATGTGAGTTTTCCGAAAAAATATTGTCAAAGAAAAAAAAATAGAAAGTTTTGCAGAATAAAAAAGAGTTTTATGAGAACAATGACGAATTTTGAAATATAGAGCTTCTCTAAAGACAAACGTGAGATTTGTGAAAATTTAAAATTCTCAGGAAAAAATGAAAGTTTTCTAAAAAATAAATGTTCTACGAAAAATGGGAGTATTGTAAAAAAGTTATAGTTTTCTGTGAAAACCGAGCTATTTTTTTAAATACAAAGCCTTTCTGTGAAAACCGAGGTTTTTTTTAAATAATAATCCTTTCCTATGAAAAAAAATGTGTCGTTTGTTAAAACTTATAATTTTATGAGCAAACGATAGTTTTCTAAAAAAAAAAAGAAAAGATCTTTTAATAAAATAAATTTTTTCGAAAAATGATTGTTTTGTGAAAAAGAAAAAAAATTGGGTTATTTTGCAAAATGTCGGTATTTTGAAAGTATAAAGGATTTGTTAAGGAAAATGTGAGTTTTCTAAAAGAAATATAGTTTTCTGGGGAAAAAATAAGTATTTTAAAAAGTTTGAGTTTCCGTTAAAAAACGGCGATTTTTTGTAAGAGTAATGCCTTTGGGGGGAAAAAAAATGCGAGTTTCCGAAAAAATATTGTCAGAGCAAAAAAAATAGAAAGTTTTGGAGAATAAAAAAGAGTTTTATGAGAACAATGACGAATTTTTGAAATATAGAGCTTCTCTAAAGACAAACGTGAGATTTGTGAAATTTTAAAATTTCTCTCGGAAAAAATGAAAGTTTTCTAAAAAATAAATTCTACGAAAAATGGAGTATTGTAAAAAAGTTATAGTTTCTGTGAAACCGAGGTTTTTTTTTTTAAATACAAAGCCTTTCCTAAGAAAAAAATGTGCGATTGTTTAAACTTATAATTTTTATGTGAAAACAATAGTTTTCTAAAAAAAAAAAAGAAGGTTCTTTTAAAAAAATAAGTTTTTTCGAAAAATGATTGTTTTGTAAAAAGGAAAAAATTGGGTTATTTTGCAAAATGTCGGTATTTTGAAAGTATAAAGGATTTGTTAAGGAAAATGTGAGTTTTCTAAAAGAAATATAGTTTTCTGGGGAAAAAATAAGTATTTTTAAAAGTTTGAGTTTCCGTTAAAAACGGCGATTTTTTGTAAGAGTAATGCCTTTGGTTGGAAAAAAAATGCGAGTTTTCCGAAAAAATATTGTCAGAGCAAAAAATAGAAAGTTTTGGAGAATAAAAAGAGTTTTATGAGAACAATGACGAATTTTTTAAAATATAGAGCTTCTCTAAAGACAAACGTGAGATTTGTGAAATTTTAAAATTCTCGGAAAAAAATGAAAGTTTTCTAAAAAATAAAAATTCTACGAAAAATGGGAGTATTGTAAAAAAAGTTATAGTTTCTGTGAAAACCAGGGTTTTTTTTTAAATACAAAGCCTTTCCTAAGAAAAAAAATGTGCGATTTGTTTAAACTTATAATTTTATGTGAAAACGATAGTTTTCTAAAAAAAAAAGAAGGTTCTTTTAAAAAAAATAAGTTTTTTCGAAAAATGA
Source organism: Liriodendron chinense (assembly GCA_003013855.2). Taxonomy (NCBI): domain Eukaryota; kingdom Viridiplantae; phylum Streptophyta; class Magnoliopsida; order Magnoliales; family Magnoliaceae; genus Liriodendron; species Liriodendron chinense. The sequence goes on along the minus strand of PVNU02002054.1, from coordinate 34,289 downwards.
TTGTTTTGTAAAAAAGGAAAAAATTGGGTTATTTTGCAAAATGTCGGTATTTTGAAAGTATAAAGGATTAGTTAAGGAAAATGTGAGTTTTCTAAAAGAAATATATTTTCTGGGAAAAAAAGTATTTTTAAAAAAGTTTGAGTTTCCGTTAAAAACGGCGATTTTTTGGAAGAATAATTCCTTTGCTTGGAAAAAAAAATGTGAGTTTTCCAAAAAAATGTTCTCAGTGCAAAAAAAAAAGAAAGTTTTGGAGAATAAAAAAGAGTTTTATGAGACCAATGACGAATTTTTGAAATGTAGAGCTTCTCTAAAGACAAACGTGAGATTTGTGAAAATTAAAATTTCTCTAAAAAAATGAAAGTTTTCTAAAAAAAAAAATTCTCGAACATTGGGAGTATTGTAAAAAGTTATAGTTTCTGTGAAACCGAGGTTTTTCTTTAAATAAAAAGCCTTTCTTAAGAAGAAAATGTGCGGTTGTTAAAACTTAGAATTTTTATGAGAAACGATAGTTTAAAAAAAAAAAAAAAAAAAGGAAAGTTCTTTTAAAAAAATAAGTTTTTTCGAAAATTAGTTTTTGTAAGAAAGAAAAAAAATTGGGTTATTTTGCAAAATGTCGGGTTTTTTTAGAGTATAAAGGTTTTGTTAAGGATAATGTGAGTTTTTAAAGGAAATATAGTGTCTGAGAAAAAATAAGTATTTTTAAAAAGTTTGAGTTTCCGTTAAAAACGGCGATTTTTTGGAAGAATGATGCCTTTGCTCGGAAAAAATGTGAGTTTTCCGAAAAATATTGTCAAAGAAAAAAAAATAGAAAGTTTTGCAGAATAAAAAAGAGTTTTATGAGAACAATGACGAATTTTGAAAATATAGAGCTTCTCTAAAGACAAACGTGAGATTTGTGAAATTTAAAATTTCTCAGGAAAAAATGATAGTTTTCTAAAAAATAAATGTTCTACGAAAAATGGGAGTATTGTAAAAAAGTTATAGTTTCTGTGAAACCGAGCTATTTTTTTTAAATACAAAGCCTTTCTGTGAAAACCGAGGTTCTTTTTTAAATAATAATCCTTTCCTAAGAAAAAATGTGTCGTTTGTTAAACTTATAATTTTTATGAGCAAACGATAGTTTTCTAAAAAAAAAAGAAAGATCTTTTAAATAAAATAAATTTTTTCGAAAATGATTGTTTTGTGAAAAAAGAAAAAAAGAATTGGTTTATTTTGCAAAATGTCATTTTTTGAAAGTATAAAGGATTTGTTAAGAAAATGTGAGTTTTCTAAAGGAAATATGTTTTCTGGGGAAAAAAATAAGTATTTTTAAAAAGTTTGAGTTTCCGTTAAAACGGCGATTTTTTGGAAGAAGATGCCTTTGCTTGGAAAAAAAATGTGAGTTTTCCAAAAAATATTGTCAGAGCGAAAAAAGATAGAAAGTTTTGGAGAATAAAAAGAGTTTTATGAGAACAATGATGAATTTTTGAAAATATAGAGCTTCTCTAAAGACAAACGTGAGATTTGTGAAAATTAAAATTTCTCTGAAAAAATGAAAGTTTTCTAAAAAAAGAAAAATTGCTACGAAACATTGGAGTATTGTAAAAAAGTTATAGTTTTCTGTGAAAACCGAGGTTTTCTTTAAATACAAAGCCTTTCTTAAGAAAAAAAAATGTGCGGTTTGTTAAAACTTAGAATTTTTATGAGAAAACGATAGTTTTCCTAAAAAAAAAAAGAAGTCTTTAAAAAAAAATAGTTTTTTCAAGAAAATGATTGTTTTGTAAAAAAAGAAAAAAATTGGGGTTATTTGTCAAAATGTCGGTATTTTGAAAGTATAAAGGTATTTGTTAAGGAAAATGTGAGTTTTCTAAAAAGAAATATATTTTCTGGAAAAAATAGAGTATTTTTAAAAAGTTTGAGTTTCCGTTAAAAACGGCGATTTTTTGTAAGAATAATGCCTTTGCTTGGAAAAAAATGTGAGTTTTACGAAAAATATTGTCAGAGCAAAAAAAGATAGAAAGTTTTTGGAGAATAAAAAAGAGTTTTATGAGAACAATGAACGAATTTTTGAAAATATAGAGCTTCTTCTAAAGACAAAACGTGAGATTTGTGAAATTTTAAAAATTTCTCCTGAAAAAATGAAAGTTTTCTAAAAAATAAAATTCTACGAAAAATGGGTGTCTTGTAAAAAAGTTATAGTTTCTGTGAAAACCGAGGTTTTTTTTAAATACAAAGCCTTCCTAAGAAAAAAAATGTGTGGTTTGTTAAAACTAATAATTTTTATGAGAAAACGATAGTTTTTCTAAAAAAAAAAAAAGAAAGATCTTTTAAAAAAAAATTAGTTTTTTCGAAAAATGATTGTTTTGTAAAAAAGAAAGAAAAAGTGGGGTTATTTTGCAGAAGTGTCGGTATTTTGAAGTATTAAAGGATTTGTTAAGGAAAATGTGAGTTTTCTAAAGAAAATATATTTTCAGGGAAAAAAAACTAGTATTTTTAAAAAGTTTGAGTTTCCTTAAAAACGCGATTTTTGGAAGAATAATGCCTTGCTTGAAAAAATTGTGACGTTTTACAAAAAATATTGTCAGATCGAAAAAGATATGAAAGTTTTGGAGAATAAAAAAGAGTTTTATGAGACCAATGACGAATTTTTAAAATATAGAGCTTCTCTAAAGACAACATTGAGATTGTGAAATTTAAAATTTCTCTGAAAAAAACGAGTGTTTTCTTAAAAAAGAAAATTCTACGAACAAAATTGGGAGTATTGTAAAAAAGTTATAGTTTTCTGTGAAAACCAGGTTTTCTTTAAATACAAAGCCTTTCTTAAGAAAAAAAAAATGTGCGGTTTGTTAAAACTTAGAATTTTATGAGAAAACGATAGTTTTAAAAAAAAAAAAGGAAGTTCTTTTAAAAAAAATAAGTGTTTTTCGAAAAATGTTAGTTTTGTAAAAAAAGAAAAAAATTGGGTTATTTTGCAAAATGTCGGTTTTTTAGAAAGTATAAAGGTTTTGTTAAGGAAATGTGAGTTTTCTAAAGGAAATATAGTGTCTGGGAAAAAAAATAAGTATTTTAAAAAGTGTGAGTTTCCGTTAAAAAACGGCGATTTTTTGGAAGAATGATGCCTTTGCTCGGAAAAAAAATGTGAGTTTTCTCGAAAAATATTGTCAGAAGCAAAAAAAATAGAAAGTTTGGAGAATAAAAAAGAGTTTATGAGAACAATGACGAATTTTTGAAATATAGAGCTTCTCTAAAGACAAACGTGAGATTTGTGAAATTTAAAATTCTCAGGAAAAAATGAAAGTTTTCTAAAAATAAATGTTCTACGAAAAATGGGAGTATTGTAAAAAAGTTATAGTTTCGGTGAAAACCGAGCTATTTTTTTTAAATACAAAGCCTTTCTGTGAAAACTGAGGTTTTTTTTTAAATAATAATCCTTTCCTATGAAAAAAATGTGTCGTTTGTTAAAACTTATAATTTTTATGAGCAAACGATAGTTTTCTAAAAAAAAAAAAAGAAAGATCTTTTAAATAAATAAATTTTTTCGAAAAAGATTGTTTTGTGAAAAAGAAAAAAATTGGGTTATTTTGCAAAATGTCGGTATTTTGAAAGTATAAAGGATTTGTAAGGAAAATGTGAGTTTTCTAAAAGAAATATAGTTTCTGGGGAAAAAATAAGTATTTTAAAAAGTTTGAGTTTCCGTTAAAAACGGCGATTTTTTGTAAGAGTAATGCCTTTGGGGAAAAAAATGCGAGTTTTCCGAAAAAATATTGTCAGAGCAAAAAAAAATAGAAAGTTTTGGAGAATAAAAAGAGTTTATGAGAACAATGACGAATTTTTGAAAATATAGAGCTTCTCTAAAGACAAACGTGAGATTTGTGAAATTTTAAAATTTCTCTGAAAAAATGAAAGTTTTCTAAAAAATAAAAATTCTACGAAAAATGGGAGTATTGTAAAAAAGTTATAGTTTCTGTGAAAACCGAGGTTTTTTTTAAATACAAAGCCTTTCTTAAGAAAAAAAAATGTGCGGTTTGTTAAAACTTATAATTTTTATGTGAAAACGATAGTTTTCTAAAAAAAAAAGAAGGTTCTTTTAAAAAAAAATAAGTTTTTTCGAAAAATGATTGTTTTGTAAAAAAGGAAAAAATTGGGTTATTTTGCAAAATGTCGGTATTTTGAAAGTATAAAGGATTTGTTAAGGAAAATGTGAGTTTTCTAAAAGAAATATAGTTTCTGGGGAAAAAATAAGTATTTTTAAAAGTTTGAGTTTCCGTTAAAAACGGCGATTTTTTGTAAGAGTAATGCCTTTGGTTGGAAAAAAATGCGAGTTTTCCGAAAAAATATTGTCAGAGCAAAAAAAATAGAAAGTTTTGGAGAATAAAAAGAGTTTTATGAGAACAATGACGAATTTTTGAAAATATAGAGCTTCTCTAAAGACAAACGTGAGATTTGTGAAATTTTAAAATTTCTCGGAAAAAAATGAAAGTTTTCTAAAAAATAAAAATTCTACGAAAAATGGGAGTATTGTAAAAAAGTTATAGTTTCTGTGAAAACCGAGGTTTTTTTTTAAATACAAAGCCTTTCCTAAGAAAAAAAATGTGCGATTTGTTTAAACTTATAATTTTTATGTGAAAACGATAGTTTTCTAAAAAAAAAAAGAAGGTTCTTTTAAAAAAAATAAGTTTTTTCGAAAAATGATTGTTTTGTAAAAAAGGAAAAAATTGGGTTATTTTGCAAATGTCGGTATTTTGAAAGGTATAAAGGATTTGTTAAGGAAAATGTGAGTTTTCTAAAGAAATATAGTTTCTGGGAAAAACATAAGTATTTTTAAAAAGTTTGAGTTCCGTTAAAACGGCGATTTTTGGAAGAGTAATGCCTTTGCGGGGAAAAAAAAATGCGAGTTTTCCGAAAAAATATTGTCAGAGCAAAAAAAATAGAAAGTTTTGGAGAATAAAAAGAGTTTTATGAGAACAATGACGAATTTTTGAAAATATAGAGCTTCTCTAAAGACAAACGTGAGATTTGTGAAAATTTAAAATTTCTCTGAAAAAAATGAAAGTTTTCTAAAAAATAAAAATTCTACGAAAAATGGGAGTATTGTAAAAAAGTTATAGTTTCTGTGAAAACCGAGGTTTTTTTTTAAATACAAAGCCTTTCCTAAGAAAAAAAATGCGCGGTTTGTTAACACTTAGAATTTTTATGAGAAAACGATAGTTTTCTAAAAAAAAAAAGAAGTTCTTTTAAAAAAAAATAAGTTTTTTCGAAAAATGATTGTTTTGTAAAAAAGAAAAAAATTGGGTTATTTTGCAAAATGTCGGTATTTTGAAAGTATAAAGGATTTGTTAAGGAAAATGTGAGTTTTCTAAAAGAAATATAGTTTCTGGGAAAAAATAAGTATTTTTAAAAAGTTTGAGTTTTCGTTAAAAACGGCGATTTTTTGTAAGAGTAATGCCTTTGCTTGGAAAAAAATGCGAGTTTTCCGAAAAAATATTGTCAGAGCAAAAAAAATAGAAAGTTTTGGAGAATAAAAAAGAGTTTTATGAGAACAATGACGAATTTTTGAAAATATAGAGCTTCTCTAAAGACAAACGTGAGATTTGTGAAATTTAAAATTTCTCGGAAAAAAATGAAAGTTTTCTAAAAAATAAAAATTCTACGAAAAATGGGAGTATTGTAAAAAAGTTATAGTTTCTGTGAAAACCGAGGTTTTTTTTAAATACAAAGCCTTTCCTAAGAAAAAAAATGTGCGGTTTGTTAAAACTATAATTTTTATGAGAAACGATAGTTTTCTAAAAAAAAAAGAAAGTTCTTTTAAAAAAATAAGTTTTTTCGAAAAATGATTGTTTTGTAAAAAAGAAAAAAAATTGGGTTATTTTGCAAAATGTCGGTATTTTGAAAGTATAAAGGATTTGTTAAGGAAAATGTGAGTTTTCTAAAAGAAATATAGTTTCTGGGAAAAAAACAAGTATTTTAAAAAGTTTGAGTTTCCGTTAAAAACGGCGATTTTTTGGAAGAATAATTCCTTTGCTTCGAAAAAAATGTGAGTTTTACAAAAAAATATTGTCAGAGCGAAAAAAAATAGAAAGTTTTGGAGAATAAAAAAGAGTTTTATGAGAACAATGACGAATTTTTAAAAATATAGAGCTTCTCTAAAGACAAACGTGAGATTTGTGAAATTTAAAATTTCTCTGAAAAATCGAAAGTTTTCTAAAAAAGAAAATTCTACGAACATTGGGAGTATTGTAAAAAGTTATAGTTTCTGTGAAAACCGAGGTTTTCTTTAAATACAAAGCCTTTCTTAAGAAAAAAAAATGTGCGGTTTGTTAAAACTTATAATTTTATGAGAAAACGATAGTTTTTAAAAAAAAAAAAAAGGAAAGTTCTTTTAAAAAAAATAAGTTTTTTCGAAAAATGATTAGTTTTGTAAAAAAGAAAAAAATTGGGTTATTTTGCAAAATGTCGGTTTTTTAAAGTATAAAGGTTTTGTTAAGGAAAATGTGAGTTTTCTAAAGGAAATATAGTGTCTGGGAAAAAAATAAGTATTTTTAAAAAGTTTGAGTTTCCGTTAAAAACGGCGATTTTTGGAAGAATGATGCCTTTGCTCGGAAAAAAATGTGAGTTTTCCGAAAAAATATTGTCAGAGCAAAAAAATAGAAGTTTTGGAGAATAAAAAAGAGTTTTATGAGAACAATGACGAATTTTTGAAAATTAGAGCTTCTCTAAAGACAAACGTGAGATTTGTGAAATTTTAAATTTCTCTGAAAAAAATTGAAAGTTTTCTAAAAATAAAAATTCTACGAAAAATGGGAGTATTGTAAAAAGTTATAGTTTCTGGGAAAACCGAGGTTTTCTTTAAATACAAAGCCTTTTTAAGAAAAAAAATGTGCGGTTTGTTAAAACATGTAATTTTTATGAGAAAACGATAGTTTTCTAAAAAAAAAAAGAAAGTTTCTTTTAAAAAAATAAGTTTTTTTTCGAAAAATGATAGTTTTGTAACAAAGAGAAAAAAAATTGGGTTATTTTTGCAAATTGTCGGTTTTTTGAAAGTATAAAGGTTTGTTAAGGAAAATGTGAGTTTTCTAAAGAAATATAGTTTTTCTGGGAAAAAACAAGTATTTTTAAAAAGTTTAAGTTTCGTTAAAAACGGCGATTTTTTGAAGAGTAATGCCTTTGCGGGGAAAAAAATGCGAGTTTTCCGAAAAAATATTGTCAGAGCAAAAAAAATAGAAAGTTTTGGAGAATAAAAAAGAGTTTTATGAGAACAATGACGAATTTTTGAAAATATAGAGCTTCTCTAAAGACAAACGTGAGATTTGTGAAATTTTAAAATTTCTCGGAAAAAAATGAAAGTTTTCTAAAAAATAAAAATTCTACGAAAAATGGGAGTATTGTAAAAAAGTTATAGTTTCTGTGAAAACCGAGGTTTTTTTTTAAATACAAAGCCTTTCCTAAGAAAAAAAATGTGCGATTTGTTTAAAACTTATAATTTTTATGTGAAAACGATAGTTTTCTAAAAAAAAAAAGAAGGTTCTTTTAAAAAAAAATAAGTTTTTTCGAAAAATGATTGTTTTGTAAAAAAGGAAAAAAATTGGGTTATTTTGCAAAATGTCGGTATTTTGAAAGTATAAAGGATTTGTTAAGGAAAATGTGAGTTTTCTAAAAGAAATATAGTTTCTGGGGAAAAAATAAGTATTTTTAAAAGTTTGAGTTTCCGTTAAAAACGGCGATTTTTTGTAAGAGTAATGCCTTTGGGGGGAAAAAAATGCGAGTTTTCCGAAAAAATATTGTCAGAGCAAAAAAATAGAAAGTTTTGGAGAATAAAAAGAGTTTTATGAGACCAAGGACGAATTTTTGAAAATATAGAGCTTCTCTAAAGACAAACGTGAGATTTGTGAAATTTTAAAATTTCTTAGGAAAAAATGAAAGTTTTCTAAAAAATAAAATTCTACGAACATTGGGAGTATTGTAAAAAAGTTATAGTTTCTGTGAAAACCGAGGTTTTTCTTTAAATACAAAGCCTTTCTTAAGAAAAAAATGTGCGGTTTGTTAAAACTTAGAATTTTTATGAGAAAACGATAGTTTTATAAAAAAAAAAAAAGGAAAGTTCTTTTAAAAAAATAAGTTTTTTTCGAAAAATGATTAGTTTTGTAAAAAAGAAAAAATTGGGTTATTTTGCAAAATGTCGGTATTTTGAAAGTATAAAGGATTTGTTAAGGAAAATGTGAGTTTTCTAAAGAAATATAGTTTCTGGGGAAAAAATAAGTATTTTTAAAAAGTTTGAGTTTCCGTTAAAAACGGCGATTTTTTGTAAGAGTAATGCCTTTGGGGGGAAAAAAATGCGAGTTTTCCGAAAAAATATTGTCAGAGCAAAAAAAATAGAAAGTTTTGGAGAATAAAAAAGAGTTTTATGAGAACAATGACGAATTTTTGAAAATATAGAGCTTCTCTAAAGACAAACGTGAGATTTGTGAAATTTTAAAATTTCTCGGAAAAAAATGAAAGTTTTCTAAAAAATAAAAATTCTACGAAAAATGGGAGTATTGTAAAAAAGTTATAGTTTCTGTGAAAACCGAGGTTTTTTTTTTTAAATACAAAGCCTTTCCTAAGAAAAAAAATGTGCGATTTGTTTAAACTTATAATTTTTATGTGAAAACGATAGTTTTCTAAAAAAAAAAGAAGGTTCTTTTAAAAAAAATAAGTTTTTTTCGAAAAATGATTGTTTTGTAAAAAAGAAAAAAATTGGGTTATTTTGCAAAATGTCGGTATTTTGAAAGTATAAAGGATTTGTTAAGGAAAATGTGAGTTTTCTAAAAGAAATATAGTTTCTGGGGAAAAAATAAGTATTTTTAAAAAGTTTGAGTTTCGTTAAAAACGGCGATTTTTTGTAAGAGTAATGCCTTTGGTTGGAAAAAAATGCGAGTTTTCCGAAAAAATATTGTCAGAGCAAAAAAAATAGAAAGTTTTGGAGAATAAAAAAGAGTTTTATGAGAACAATGACGAATTTTTGAAAATATAGAGCTTCTCTAAAGACAAACGTGAGATTTGTGAAATTTTAAAATTTCTCTGAAAAAAAATGAAAGTTTTCTAAAAAATAAAAATTCTACGAAAAATGGGAGTATTGTAAAAAAGTTATAGTTTCTGTGAAAACCGAGGTTTTTTTTTAAATACAAAGCCTTTCCTAAGAAAAAAAATGTGCGATTTGTTTAAACTTATAATTTTTATGTGAAAACGATAGTTTTCTAAAAAAAAAAGAAGGTTCTTTTAAAAAAAAATAAGTTTTTTCGAAAAATGATTGTTTTGTGAAAAAGAAAAAAAATTGGGTTATTTTGCAAAATGTCGGTATTTTAAAAGTATAAAGGATTTGTTAAGGAAAATGTGAGTTTTCTAAAAGAAATATATTTTCAGGGAAAAAAACAAGTATTTTTAAAAAGTTTGAGTTTCCGTTAAAAACGGCGATTTTTTGGAAGAATAATGCCTTTGCTCGGAAAAAAATGTGAGTTTTCCAAAAAAATATTGTCAGAGCGAAAAAAATAGAAAGTTTTGGAGAATAAAAAAGAGTTTTATGAGACCAATGACGAATTTTTAAAAATATAGAGCTTCTCTAAAGACAAACGTGAGATTTGTGAAATTTTAAAATTTCTCTGTAAAAAATGAAGTGTTTCTAAAAAAAGAAAATTCTACGAACATTGGGAGTATTGTAAAAAAGTTATAGTTTCTGTGAAAACCGAGGTTTTTCTTTAAATACAAAGCCTTTCTTAAGAAGAAAAATGTGCGGTTTGTTAAAACTTAGAATTTTTATGAGAAAACGATAGTTTTAAAAAAAAAAAAAAAAGGAAAGTTCTTTTAAAAAAATAAGTTTTTTCGAAAAAGTTAGTTTTGTAAGAAAAGAAAACAAAATTGGGTTATTTTGCAAAATGTCGGGTTTTTTAGAGTATAAAGGTTTTGTTAAGGAAAATGTGAGTTTTCTAAAGGAAATATAGTGTCTGAGAAAAAAATAAGTATTTTTAAAAAGTTTGAGTTTCCATTAAAAACGGCGATTTTTTGGAAGAATGATGCCTTTGCTCGGAAAAAAATGTGAGTTTTCCGAAAAAATATTGTCAAAGAAAAAAAAATAGAAAGTTTTGCAGAATAAAAAAGAGTTTTATGAGAACATTGACGAATTTTTGAAAATATAGAGCTTCTCTAAAGACAAACGTGAGATTTGTGAAATTTTAAAATTTCTCTGAAAAAAATGAAAGTTTTCTAAAAAATAAAATTCTACGAAAAATGGGAGTATTGTAAAAAGTTATAGTTTCTGTGAAAACCGAGGTTTTTTCTTTAAATACAAAGCCTTTCTAAGAAAAAAAATGTGCGATTTGTTTAAACTTATAATTTTTATGTGAAAACGATAGTTTTCTAAAAAAAAGAAAGTTCTTTTAAAAAAAATAAGTTTTTCGAAAAAATGATAGTTTTGTAAAAAAGGAAAAAATTGGGTTATTTTGCAAAATGTCGGTATTTTGAAAGTATAAATGGATTTTGTTAAGGAAAATGTGAGTTTTCTAAAAGAAATATAGTTTCTGGGAAAAAAACAAGTATTTTTAAAAAGTTTAGTTTCCGTTAAAAACGGCGATTTTTGTAAGAAGTAATGCCTTTGCTCGGAAAAAATGTGAGTTTTCCGAAAAATATTGTCAGAGCAAAAAAAATAGAAAGTTTTGGAGAATAAAAAAGAGTTTTATGAGAACAATGACGAATTTTTGAAAATATAGAGCTTCTCTAAAGACAAACGTGAGATTTGTGAAATTTTAAAATTTCTCGGAAAAAAATGAAAGTTTTCTAAAAAATAAAAATTCTACGAAAAATGGGAGTATTGTAAAAAAGTTATAGTTTCTGTGAAAACCGAGGTTTTTTTTTAAATACAAAGCCTTTCCTAAGAAAAAAAATGTGCGATTTGTTTAAACTTATAATTTTTATGTGAAAACGATAGTTTTCTAAAAAAAAAAGAAGGTTCTTTTAAAAAAAAATAAGTTTTTTTCGAAAAATGATTGTTTTGTAAAAAAGGAAAAAAATTGGGTTATTTTGCAAAATGTCGGTATTTTGAAAGTATAAAGGATTTGTTAAGGAAAATGTGAGTTTTCTAAAAGAAATATAGTTTCTGGGAAAAAATAAGTATTTTTAAAAAGTTTGAGTTTCCGTTAAAAACGGCGATTTTTTGTAAGAGTAATGCCTTTGGGGGAAAAAAATGCGAGTTTTCCGAAAAAATATTGTCAGAGCAAAAAAAATAGAAAGTTTTGGAGAATAAAAAAGAGTTTTATGAGAACAATGACGAATTTTTGAAAATATAGAGCTTCTCTAAAGACAAACGTGAGATTTGTGAAATTTTAAAATTTCTCTGAAAAAAATGAAAGTTTTCTAAAAAATAAAAATTCTACGAAAAATGGGAGTATTGTAAAAAAGTTATAGTTTCTGTGAAAACCGAGGTTTTTTTTTAAATACAAAGCCTTTCCTAAGAAAAAAAATGTGCGATTTGTTTAAACTTATAATTTTTATGTGAAAACGATAGTTTTCTAAAAAAAAAAGAAGGTTCTTTTAAAAAAAAATAAGTTTTTTCGAAAAATGATTGTTTTGTAAAAAAGAAAAAAATTGGGTTATTTTGCAAAATGTCGGTATTTTGAAAGTATAAAGGATTTGTTAAGGAAAATGTGAGTTTTCTAAAAGAAATATAGTTTCTGGGGAAAAAATAAGTATTTTTAAAAAGTTTGAGTTTTCGTTAAAAACGGCGATTTTTTGTAAGAGTAATGCCTTTGGTTGGAAAAAAATGCGAGTTTTCCGAAAAAATATTGTCAGAGCAAAAAAAATAGAAAGTTTTGGAGAATAAAAAAGAGTTTTATGAGAACAATGACGAATTTTTGAAAATATAGAGCTTCTCTAAAGACAAACGTGAGATTTGTGAAATTTTAAAATTTCTCGGAAAAAAATGAAAGTTTTCTAAAAAATAAAAATTCTACGAAAAATGGGAGTATTGTAAAAAAGTTATAGTTTCTGTGAAAACCGAGGTTTTTTTTTAAATACAAAGCCTTTCCTAAGAAAAAAAATGTGCGATTTGTTTAAACTTATAATTTTTATGTGAAAACGATAGTTTTCTAAAAAAAAAAGAAGGTTCTTTTAAAAAAAAATAAGTTTTTTCGAAAAATGATTGTTTTGTGAAAAAGAAAAAAATTGGGTTATTTTGCAAAATGTCGGTATTTTGAAAGTATAAAGGATTTGTTAAGGAAAATGTGAGTTTTCTAAAAGAAATATATTTTCAGGGAAAAAAACAAGTATTTTTAAAAAGTTTGAGTTTCCGTTAAAAACGGCAATTTTTTGGAAGAATAATTCCTTTGCTTCGAAAAAATTGTGACTTTTACAAAAAAATATTGTCAGATCGAAAAAAATTGAAAGTTTTGGAGAATAAAAAGAGTTTTATGAGACCAATGACGAATTTTTAAAAATATAGAGCTTCTCTAAAGACAAACGTGAGATTTGTGAAATTTTAAAATTTCTCTGTAAAATCGAGTGTTTTCTAAAAAAAGAAAATTCTACGAACATTGGGAGTATTGTAAAAAAGTTATAGTTTCTGTGAAAACCGAGGTTTTTCTTTAAATACAAAGCCTTTCTTAAGAAGAAAAATGTGCGGTTTGTTAAAACTTAGAATTTTTATGAGAAAACGATAGTTTTAAAAAAAAAAAAAAAAGGAAAGTTCTTTTAAAAAAATAAGTTTTTTCGAAAAAAGTTAGTTTGTAAGAAAAGAAAACAAAATTGGGTTATTTTGCAAAATGTCGGGTTTTTTAAGTATAAAGGTTTTGTTAAGGAAAATGTGAGTTTTCTAAAGGAATATAGTTTCTGGAAAAAAATAAGTATTTTTAAAAGTTTGAGTTTCCGTTAAAAACGGCGATTTTTTGTAAGAGTAATGCCTTTGGTGGAAAAAAATGGAGGTTTCCGAAAAATATTGTCAGAGCAAAAAAAATAGAAGTTTGCAGAATAAAAAAGAGTTTTATGAGAACAATGACGAATTTTTGAAATATAGACTTCTCTTAAGACAAACGTGAGATTTGTGAAATTTTAAAATTTCTCGGAAAAAATGCAAGTTTTCTAAAAAATAAAAATTCTACGAAAAATGGGAGTATTGTAAAAAAGTTATAGTTTCTGTGAAAACCGAGTTTTTTTTTAATACAAGCCTTTCTAAGAAAAAAAATGTGCGATTTGTTTAAACTTATAATTTTTATGTGAAAAACGATAGTTTTCTAAAAAAAAAAGAAAGGTTCTTTTAAAAAAAATAAGTTTTTTCGAAAAATGATTGTTTTGTAAAAAAGGAAAAAATTGGGTTATTTTGCAAAATGTCGGTATTTTGAAAGTATAAAGGATTTTGTAAGGAAAATGTGAGTTTTCTAAAAGAAATATAGTTTCTGGGGAAAAAATAAGTATTTTTAAAAAGTTTGAGTTTCGTTAAAAACGGCGATTTTTTGTAAGAGTAATGCCTTTGGTTGGAAAAAAATGCGAGTTTTCCGAAAAAATATTGTCAGAGCAAAAAAAATAGAAAGTTTTGGAGAATAAAAAAGAGTTTTATGAGAACAATGACGAATTTTTGAAAATATAGAGCTTCTCTAAAGACAAACGTGAGATTTGTGAAATTTAAAATTTCTCGGAAAAAAATGAAAGTTTTCTAAAAAATAAAAATTCTACGAAAAATGGGAGTATTGTAAAAAAGTTATAGTTTCTGTGAAAACCGAGGTTTTTTTTTAAATACAAAGCCTTTCCTAAGAAAAAAAAATGTGCGATTTGTTTAAACTTATAATTTTTATGTGAAAACGATAGTTTTCTAAAAAAAAAAAGAAGGTTCTTTTAAAAAAAATAAGTTTTTTTCGAAAAATGATTGTTTTGTAAAAAAGGAAAAAATTGGGTTATTTTGCAAAATGTCGGTATTTTGAAAGTATAAAGGATTTGTTAAGGAAAATGTGAGTTTTCTAAACGAAATATAGTTTCTGGGAAAAAAATAAGTATTTTTAAAAAGTTTGAGTTTCCGTTAAAAACGGCGATTTTTTGGAAGAATAATGCCTTTGCTTGGAAAAAAATGTGAGTTTTCCGAAAAAATATTGTCAGAGCAAAAAAAATAGAAAGTTTTGGAGAATAAAAAAGAGTTTTATGAGAACAATGACGAATTTTTGAAAATATAGAGCTTCTCTAAAGACAAACGTGAGATTTGTGAAATTTTAAAATTTCTCTGAAAAAATGAAAGTTTTCTAAAAAATAAAATTCTACGAAAAATGGGAGTATTGTAAAAAAGTTATAGTTTCTGTGAAACCGAGGTTTTTTTTTAAATACAAAGCCTTTCCTAAGAAAAAAAATGTGCGATTTGTTTAAACTTATAATTTTATGTGAAAACGATAGTTTTCTAAAAAAAAGAAAGTTCTTTTAAAAAAAATAAGTTTTTTCGAAAAATGATTGTTTTGTAAAAAAGAAAAAATTGGGTTATTTTGCAAAATGTCGGTATTTTGAAAGTATAAAGGATTGTAAGGAAAATGTGAGTTTTCTAAAAGAAATATAGTTTCTGGGAAAAAACTAAGTATTTTTAAAAAGTTTGAGTTTCGTTAAAAACGGCGATTTTTGTAAGAAGTAATGCCTTTGCTTGGAAAAAAATGTGAGTTTTCCGAAAAAATATTGTCAGAGCAAAAAAAATAGAAAGTTTTGGAGAATAAAAAAGAGTTTTATGAGAACAATGACGAATTTTTGAAATATAGAGCTTCTCTAAAGACAAACGTGAGATTTGTGAAATTTTAAAATTTCTCTGAAAAAAATGAAAGTTTTCTAAAAAATAAAAATTCTACGAAAAATGGGAGTATTGTAAAAAAGTTATAGTTTCTGTGAAAACCGAGGTTTTTTTTTAAATACAAAGCCTTTCCTAAGAAAAAAAATGTGCGATTTGTTTAAACTTATAATTTTTATGTGAAAACGATAGTTTTCTAAAAAAAAAAGAATGTTCTTTTAAAAAAAATAAGTTTTTTCGAAAAATGATTGTTTTGTAAAAAAGAAAAAAAATTGGGTTATTTTGCAAAATGTCGGTATTTTGAAAGTATAAAGGATTTGTAAGGAAAATGTGAGTTTTCTAAAAGAAATATAGTTTCTGGGAAAAAATAAGTATTTTTAAAAAGTTTGAGTTTTCCGTTAAAACGGCGATTTTTTGTAAGAGTAATGCCTTTGGTTGGAAAAAAATGCGAGTTTTCCGAAAAAATATTGTCAGAGCAAAAAAAATAGAAAGTTTTGGAGAATAAAAAAGAGTTTTATGAGAACAATGACGAATTTTTGAAAATATAGAGCTTCTCTAAAGACAAACGTGAGATTTGTGAAATTTTAAAATTTCTCGAAAAAAATGAAAGTTTTCTAAAAAATAAAAATTCTACGAAAAATGGGAGTATTGTAAAAAAGTTATAGTTTCTGTGAAAACCGAGGTTTTTTTTTAAATACAAAGCCTTTCCTAAGAAAAAAAATGTGCGATTTGTTTAAACTTATAATTTTTATGTGAAAACGATAGTTTTCTAAAAAAAAAAAGAAGGTTCTTTTAAAAAAAATAAGTTTTTTCGAAAAATGATTGTTTTGTAAAAAAGAAAAAAAATTGGGTTATTTTGCAAAATGTCGGTATTTTAAAGTATAAAGGATTTGTTAAGGAAAATGTGAGTTTTCTAAAAGAAATATAGTTTCTGGGAAAAAAACAAGTATTTTTAAAAAGTTTGAGTTTCCGTTAAAAACGGCGATTTTTTGGAAGAATAATTCCTTTGCTTCGGAAAAAAATGTGAGTTTTCCAAAAAATATTGTCAGAGCAAAAAAAATAGAAAGTTTTGGAGAATAAAAAAGAGTTTTATGAGAACAATGACAAACTTTTGAAAATATAGAGCTTCTCTAAAGACAAACGTGAGATTTGTGAAATTTTAAAATTTCTCTGAAAAAATGAAAGTTTTCTAAAAAAATAAAAATTCTACGAAAAATGGGAGTATTGTAAAAAAGTTATAGTTTCTGTGAAAACCGAGGTTTTTCTTTAAATACAAAGCCTTTCTTAAGAAAAAAAATGTGCGGTTTGTTAAAACTTAGAATTTTTATGAGAAAACGATAGTTTTAAAAAAAAAAAAAGGAAAGTTCTTTTAAAAAAATAAGTTTTTTCGAAAAATGATAGTTTTGTAAGAAAAGGAAAAAATTGGGTTATTTTGCAAAATGTCGGTATTTTGAAGTATAAAGGATTTGTAAGGAAAATGTGAGTTTTCTAAAGAAATATAGTTTCTGGGGAAAAAATAAGTATTTTAAAAAGTTTGAGTTTTCCGTTAAAAACGGCGATTTTTTGTAAGAGTAATGCCTTTGGTGGAAAAAATGCGTGTTTTTCCGAAAAAATATTGTCAGAGCAAAAAAAAATAGAAAGTTTGGAGAATAAAAAAGAGTTTTATGAGAACAATGACGAATTTTTGAAAATATAGAGCTTCTCTAAAGACAAACGTGAGATTTGTGAAATTTTAAAATTTCTCGGAAAAAAAATGAAAGTTTTCTAAAAAATAAAAATTCTACGAAAAATGGGAGTATTGTAAAAAGTTATAGTTTCTGTGAAAACCGAGGTTTTTTTTTAAATACAAAGCCTTTCCTAAGAAAAAAAATGTGTGTCGTTTGTTAAAACTTATAATTTTTATGAGCAAACGATAGTTTTCTAAAAAAAAAAAGAAAGATCTTTTAAATAAAATAAGTTTTTTCGAAAAATGATTGTTTGTGAAAAAGAAAAAAAATTGGGTTATTTTGCAAAATGTCGGTATTTTGAAAGTATAAAGGATTTGTTAAGGAAAATGTGAGTTTTCTAAAAGAAATATAGTTTCTGGGGAAAAAATAAGTATTTTTAAAAAGTTTGAGTTTCCGTTAAAAACGGCGATTTTTTGTAAGAGTAATGCCTTTACTGGAAAAAAATGCGAGTTTTCCGAAAAAATATTGTCAGAGCAAAAAAAATAGAAAGTTTTGGAGAATAAAAAAGAGTTTTATGAGAACAATGACGAATTTTTGAAAATATAGAGCTTCTCTAAAGACAAACGTGAGATTTGTGAAATTTAAAATTTCTCGGAAAAAAATGAAAGTTTTCTAAAAAATAAAAATTCTACGAAAATGGGAGTATTGTAAAAAAGTTATAGTTTCTGTGAAAACCGAGGTTTTTTTTTAAATACAAAGCCTTTCCTAAGAAAAAAAATGTGCGATTTGTTTAAACTTATAATTTTTATGTGAAAACGATAGTTTTCTAAAAAAAAAAAAGAAGGTTCTTTTAAAAAAAATAAGTTTTTTCGAAAAATGATTGTTTTGTAAAAAAGGAAAAAATTGGGTTATTTTGCAAAATGTCGGTATTTTGAAAGTATAAAGGATTTGTTAAGGAAAATGTGAGTTTTCTAAAAGAAATATAGTTTCTGGGAAAAAAATAAGTATTTTTAAAAAGTTTGAGTTTCCGTTAAAAACGGCGATTTTTTGGAAGAATAATGCCTTTGCTGGAAAAAAATGTGAGTTTTCCGAAAAAATATTGTCAGAGCAAAAAAAATAGAAAGTTTTGGAGAATAAAAAAGAGTTTTATGAGAACAATGACGAATTTTTGAAAATATAGAGCTTCTCTAAAGACAAACGTGAGATTTGTGAAATTTTAAAATTTCTCAGGAAAAAATGAAAGTTTTCTAAAAAATAAATGTTCTACGAAAAATGGGAGTATTGTAAAAAAGTTATAGTTTCTGTGAAACCGAGCTATTTTTTTAAATACAAGCCTTTCTGTGAAAACCGAGGTTTTTTTTTAAATACAAATCCTTTCCTAAGAAAAAAAATGTGTCGGTTGTTAAACTTATAATTTTTATGAGAAAACGATAGTTTTCTAAAAAAAAAAGAAAGATCTTTTAAAAAAATAAGTTTTTTCGAAAAATGATTGTTTTGTAAAAAAGAAAAAAAATTGGGTTATTTGCAAAATGTCGGTATTTTGAAAGTATAAAGGTTTTGTTAAGGAAAATGTGAGTTTTCTAAAAGAAATATAGTTTCTGGGAAAAAATAAGTATTTTTAAAAAGTTTGAGTTTCCGTTAAAAACGGCGATTTTTTGTAAGAATAATGCCTTTGCTTGGAAAAAAATGTGAGTTTTCCGAAAAAATATTGTCAGAGCAAAAAAATAGAAAGTTTTGGAGAATAAAAAAGAGTTTTATGAGAACAATGACGAATTTTTGAAAATATAGAGCTTCTCTAAAGACAAACGTGAGATTTGTGAAATTTTAAAATTTCTCGGAAAAAAATGAAAGTTTTCTAAAAAATAAAAATTCTACGAAAAATGGGAGTATTGTAAAAAAGTTATAGTTTCTGTGAAAACCGAGGTTTTTTTTTAAATACAAAGCCTTTCCTAAGAAAAAAAATGTGCGATTTGTTTAAACTTATAATTTTTATGTGAAAACGATAGTTTTCTAAAAAAAAAAAGAAGGTTCTTTTAAAAAAAATAAGTTTTTTCGAAAAATGATTGTTTTGTAAAAAAGAAAAAAATTGGGTTATTTTGCAAAATGTCGGTATTTTGAAAGTATAAAGGATTTGTTAAGGAAAATGTGAGTTTTCTAAAAGAAATATATTTTCTGGGAAAAAAACAAGTATTTTTAAAAAGTTTGAGTTTCCGTTAAAAACGGCGATTTTTTGGAAGAATAATTCCTTTGCTTGGAAAAAAATGTGAGTTTTCCGAAAAAATATTGTCAGAGCAAAAAAATAGAAAGTTTTGGAGAATAAAAAAGAGTTTTATGAGAACAATGACGAATTTTTGAAAATATAGAGCTTCTCTAAAGACAAACGTGAGATTTGTGAAATTTTAAAATTTCTCTGAAAAAATGAAAGTTTTCTAAAAAATAAAATTCTACGAAACATGGGAGTATTGTAAAAAAGTTATAGTTTCTGTGAAAACCGAGGTTTTTTCTTTAAATACAAAGCCTTTCTAAGAAAAAAATGTGCGGTTTGTTAAACTTAGAATTTTTATGAGAAAACGATAGTTTCTAAAAAAAAAAAAGGAAAGTTCTTTTAAAAAAATAAGTTTTTTCGAAAAATGATTAGTTTTGTAAAAAAGAAAAAAATTGGGTTATTTTGCAAAATGTCGGTATTTTGAAAGTATAAAGGTTTGTTAAGGAAAATGTGAGTTTTCTAAAGAAATATAGTTTCTGGGAAAAAAATAAGTATTTTTAAAAAGTTTGAGTTTCCATTAAAAACGGCGATTTTTTGGAAGAATGATGCCTTTGCTCGGAAAAAAATGTGAGTTTTCCGAAAAAATATTGTCAAAGAAAAAAAATAGAAAGTTTTGCAGAATAAAAAAGAGTTTTATGAGAACAATGACGAATTTTTGAAAATATAGAGCTTCTCTAAAGACAAACGTGAGATTTGTGAAAATTTAAAATTTCTCAGGAAAAAATGAAAGTTTTCTAAAAAATAAATGTACGAAAAAATGGGAGTATTGTAAAAAGTTATAGTTTCTGTGAAAACCGAGCTATTTTTTTTAAATACAAAGCCTTTCTGTGAAAACTGAGGTTTTTTTTAAAATAATAATCCTTTCCTATGAAAAAAATGTGTCGTTTGTTAAAACTTATAATTTTTATGAGCAAACGATAGTTTTCTAAAAAAAAAAAGAAAGATCTTTTAAATAAAATAAATTTTTTCGAAAAATGATTGTTTTGTGAAAAAAAAAAAATTGGGTTATTTTGCAAAATGTCGGTATTTTGAAAGTATAAAGGATTTGTTAAGGAAAATGTGAGTTTTCTAAAAGAAATATAGTTTCTGGGAAAAAAATAAGTATTTTAAAAAGTTTGAGTTTCCGTTAAAAACGGCGATTTTTTGTAAGAGTAATGCCTTTGGGTGGAAAAAAATGCGAGTTTTCCGAAAAAATATTGTCAGAGCAAAAAAAATAGAAAGTTTTGGAGAATAAAAAAGAGTTTTATGAGAACAATGACGAATTTTTGAAAATATAGAGCTTCTCTAAAGACAAACGTGAGATTTGTGAAATTTTAAAATTTCTCGGAAAAAAATGAAAGTTTTCTAAAAATAAAATTCTACGAAAAATGGGAGTATTGTAAAAAAGTTATAGTTTCTGTGAAAACCGAGGTTTTTTTTTAAATACAAAGCCTTTCCTAAGAAAAAAAAATGTGCGATTTGTTAAACTTATAATTTTATGTGAAAACGATAGTTTTCTAAAAAAAAAAAGAAGGTTCTTTTAAAAAAAAATAAGTTTTTTTCGAAAAATGATTGTTTTGTAAAAAAGGAAAAAATTGGGTTATTTTGCAAAATGTCGGTATTTTGAAAGTATAAAGGATTTGTTAAGGAAAATGTGAGTTTTCTAAAAGAAATATAGTTTCTGGGGAAAAAAATAAGTATTTTTAAAAGTTGAGTTCCGTTAAAACGGCGATTTTTTGTAAGAGTAATGCCTTTGGGGGGAAAAAAATGCGAGTTTTCCGAAAAATATTGTCAGAGCAAAAAAAATAGAAAGTTTTGGAGAATAAAAAAGAGTTTTATGAGAACAATGACGAATTTTGAAAATATAGAGCTTCTCTAAAGACAAACGTGAGATTTGTGAAATTTTAAATTTCTCGGAAAAAATGAAAGTTTTCTAAAAAATAAAAATTCTACGAAAAATGGGAGTATTGTAAAAAAGTTATAGTTTCTGTGAAAACCGAGGTTTTTTTTTTAAATACAAAGCCTTTCCTAAGAAAAAAAATGTGCGATTTGTTTAAACTTATAATTTTTATGTAGAAAACGATAGTTTTCTAAAAAAAAAAAGAAGGTTCTTTTAAAAAAAATAAGTTTTTTTCGAAAAATGATTGTTTTGTAAAAAAGGAAAAAAATTGGGTTATTTTGCAAAATGTCGGTATTTTGAAAGTATAAAGGATTTGTTAAGGAAAATGTGAGTTTTCTAAAAGAAATATAGTTTCTGGGGAAAAAATAAGTATTTTTAAAAAGTTTGAGTTTCCGTTAAAAACGGCGATTTTTTGTAAGAGTAATGCCTTTGGTTGGAAAAAAATGCGAGTTTTCCGAAAAAATATTGTCAGAGCAAAAAAAATAGAAAGTTTTGGAGAATAAAAAAGAGTTTTATGAGAACAATGACGAATTTTTGAAAATATAGAGCTTCTCTAAAGACAAACGTGAGATTTGTGAAAATTTAAAATTTCTATGAAAAAATGAAAGTTTTCTAAAAAATAAAAATTCTGCGAAAAATGGGAGTATTGTAAAAAAGTTATAGTTTCTGTGAAAACCGAGGTTTTTTTTTTAAATACAAAGCCTTTCCTAAGAAAAAAAATGTGCGATTTGTTTAAACTTATAATTTTTATGTGAAAACGATAGTTTTCTAAAAAAAAAAGAAGGTTCTTTTAAAAAAAATAAGTTTTTTCGAAAAATGATTGTTTAGTAAAAAAGGAAAAAATTGGGTTATTTTGCAAAATGTCGGTATTTTGAAAGTATAAAGGATTTGTTAAGGAAAATGTGAGTTTTCTAAAAGAAATATAGTTTCTGGGGAAAAAATAAGTATTTTTAAAAAGTTTGAGTTTCCGTTAAAAACGGCGATTTTTTGTAAGAGTAATGCCTTTGCTTGGAAAAAAATGCGAGTTTTCCGAAAAAATATTGTCAGAGCAAAAAAAATAGAAAGTTTTGGAGAATAAAAAAGAGTTTTATGAGAACAATGACGAATTTTGAAAATATAGAGCTTCTCTAAAGACAAACGTGAGATTTGTGAAATTTTAAAATTTCTCGGAAAAAAATGAAAGTTTTCTAAAAAATAAAAATTCTACGAAAAATGGGAGTATTGTAAAAAAGTTATAGTTTCTGTGAAAACCGAGGTTTTTTTTTAAATACAAAGCCTTTCCTAAGAAAAAAAATGTGCGATTTGTTTAAACTTATAATTTTTATGTGAAAACGATAGTTTTCTAAAAAAAAAAGAAGGTTCTTTTAAAAAAAATAAGTTTTTTCGAAAAATGATTGTTTTGTAAAAAAGGAAAAAAATTGGGTTATTTTGCAAAATGTCGGTATTTTGAAAGTATAAAGGATTTGTTAAGGAAAATGTGAGTTTTCTAAAAGAAATATAGTTTCTGGGAAAAAAATAAGTATTTTTAAAAAGTTTGAGTTTCCGTTAAAAACGGCGATTTTTTGTAAGAATAATGCCTTTGCTTGGAAAAAATGTGAGTTTTCCGAAAAAATATTGTCAGAGCAAAAAAAATAGAAAGTTTTGGAGAATAAAAAAGAGTTTTATGAGAACAATGACGAATTTTTGAAAATATAGAGCTTCTCTAAAGACAAACGTGAGATTTGTGAAATTTTAAAATTTCTCGGAAAAAATGAAAGTTTTCTAAAAAATAAAAATTCTACGAAAATGGGAGTAGTATGTAAAAAAGTTATAGTTTCTGTGAAAACCGAGGTTTTTTTTTTAAATACAAAGCCTTTCCTAAGAAAAAAAATGTGCGATTTGTTTAAACTTATAATTTTTATGATGAAAACGATAGTTTTCTAAAAAAAAAAAAGAAAGTTCTTTTAAAAAAAATAAGTTTTTTCGAAAAATGATTGTTTTGTAAAAAAGGAAAAAAATTGGGTTATTTTGCAAAATGTCGGTATTTTGAAAGTATAAAGGATTTGTAAGGAAAATGTGAGTTTTCTAAAAGAAATATAGTTTCTGGGGAAAAAATAAGTATTTTTAAAAAGTTTGAGTTTCCGTTAAAAACGGCGATTTTTTGTAAGAGTAATGCCTTTGGTTGGAAAAAAATGCGAGTTTTCCGAAAAAATATTGTCAGAGCAAAAAAAATAGAAAGTTTTGGAGAATAAAAAAGAGTTTTATGAGAACAATGACGAATTTTTGAAAATATAGAGCTTCTCTAAAGACAAACGTGAGATTTGTGAAATTTAAAATTTCTCGGAAAAAAATGAAAGTTTTCTAAAAAATAAAAATTCTACGAAAAATGGGAGTATTGTAAAAAAGTTATAGTTTCTGTGAAAACCGAGGTTTTTTTTAAATACGAAGCCTTTCCTAAGAAAAAAAATGTGCGATTTGTTTAAACTTATAATTTTTATGTGAAAACGATAGTTTTCTAAAAAAAAAAGAAGGTTCTTTTAAAAAAAATAAGTTTTTTCGAAAAATGATTGTTTTGTAAAAAAGGAAAAAATTGGGTTATTTTGCAAAATGTCGGTATTTTGAAAGTATAAAGGATTAGTTAAGGAAAATGTGAGTTTTCTAAAAGAAATATATTTTCTAGGGAAAAAAACAAGTATTTTTAAAAAGTTTGAGTTTCCGTTAAAAACGGCAATTTTTTGGAAGAATAATTCCTTTGCTTCGGAAAAAAATGTGACTTTTCCAAAAAAATATTGTCAGAGCAAAAAAAATTGAAAGTTTTGGAGAATAAAAAAGAGTTTTATGAGACCAATGACGAATTTTGAAAATATAGAGCTTCTCTAAAGACAAACGTGAGATTTGTGAAATTTTAAAATTTCTCTGTAAAAACGAGTGTTTTCTAAAAAAAGAAAATTCTACGAACATTGGGAGTATTGTAAAAAAGTTATAGTTTCTGTGAAAACCGAGGTTTTTCTTTAAATACAAAGCCTTTCTTAAGAAGAAAAATGTGCGGTTTGTTAAAACTTAGAATTTTTATGAGAAAACGATAGTTTTAAAAAAAAAAAAAAAAAGGAAAGTTCTTTTAAAAAAATAAGTTTTTTCGAAAAAGTTAGTTTTGTAAGAAAAGAAAACAAAATTGGGTTATTTTGCAAAATGTCGGGTTTTTTAGAGTATAAAGGTTTTGTTAAGGAAAATGTGAGTTTTCTAAAGGAAATATAGTGTCTGAGAAAAAAATAAGTATTTTTAAAAAGTTTGAGTTTCCGTTAAAAACGGCGATTTTTTGGAAGAATGATGCCTTTGCTCGGAAAAAAATGTGAGTTTTCCGAAAAAATATTGTCAAAGAAAAAAAAATAGAAAGTTTTGCAGAATAAAAAAGAGTTTTATGAGAACAATGACGAATTTTTGAAAATATAGAGCTTCTCTAAAGACAAACGTGAGATTTGTGAAAATTTAAAATTTCTCAGGAAAAAATGAAAGTTTTCTAAAAAATAAATGTTCTACGAAAAATGGGAGTATTGTAAAAAAGTTATAGTTTCTGTGAAAACCGAGCTATTTTTTTTAAATACAAAGCCTTTCTGTGAAAACTGAGGTTTTTTTTAAAATAATAATCCTTTCCTATGAAAAAAATGTGTCGTTTGTTAAAACTTATAATTTTTATGAGCAAACGATAGTTTTCTAAAAAAAAAAAGAAAGATCTTTTAAATAAAATAAATTTTTTCGAAAAATGATTGTTTTGTGAAAAAGAAAAAAAATTGGGTTATTTTGCAAAATGTCGGTATTTTGAAAGTATAAAGGATTTGTTAAGGAAAATGTGAGTTTTCTAAAAGAAATATAGTTTCTGGGGAAAAAATAAGTATTTTTAAAAAGTTTGAGTTTCCGTTAAAAACGGCGATTTTTTGTAAGAGTAATGCCTTTGGGGGGAAAAAAATGCGAGTTTTCCGAAAAAATATTGTCAGAGCAAAAAAAATAGAAAGTTTTGGAGAATAAAAAAGAGTTTTATGAGAACAATGACGAATTTTTGAAAATATAGAGCTTCTCTAAAGACAAACGTGAGATTTGTGAAATTTTAAAATTTCTCGGAAAAAAATGAAAGTTTTCTAAAAAATAAAAATTCTACGAAAAATGGGAGTATTGTAAAAAAGTTATAGTTTCTGTGAAAACCGAGGTTTTTTTTTTAAATACAAAGCCTTTCCTAAGAAAAAAAATGTGCGATTTGTTTAAACTTATAATTTTTATGTGAAAACGATAGTTTTCTAAAAAAAAAAAGAAGGTTCTTTTAAAAAAAAATAAGTTTTTTTCGAAAAATGATTGTTTTGTAAAAAAGGAAAAAATTGGGTTATTTTGCAAAATGTCGGTATTTTGAAAGTATAAAGGATTTGTTAAGGAAAATGTGAGTTTTCTAAAAGAAATATAGTTTCTGGGGAAAAAATAAGTATTTTTAAAAAGTTTGAGTTTCCGTTAAAAACGGCGATTTTTTGTAAGAGTAATGCCTTTGGTTGGAAAAAAATGCGAGTTTTCCGAAAAAATATTGTCAGAGCAAAAAAATAGAAAGTTTTGGAGAATAAAAAAGAGTTTTATGAGAACAATGACGAATTTTTGAAAATATAGAGCTTCTCTAAAGACAAACGTGAGATTTGTGAAATTTTAAAATTTCTCGGAAAAAAATGAAAGTTTTCTAAAAAATAAAAATTCTACGAAAAATGGGAGTATTGTAAAAAAGTTATAGTTTCTGTGAAAACCGAGGTTTTTTTTTAAATACAAAGCCTTTCCTAAGAAAAAAAATGTGCGATTTGTTTAAACTTATAATTTTTATGTGAAAACGATAGTTTTCTAAAAAAAAAAAGAAGGTTCTTTTAAAAAAAATAAGTTTTTTCGAAAAATGATTGTTTTGTAAAAAAGAAAAAATTGGGTTATTTTGCAAAATGTCGGTATTTTGAAAGTATAAAGGATTTGTTAAGGAAAATGTGAGTTTTCTAAAAGAAATATAGTTTCTGGGGAAAAAATAAGTATTTTTAAAAAGTTTGAGTTTCCGTTAAAAACGGCGATTTTTTGGAAGAATGATGCCTTTGCTCGGAAAAAAATGTGAGTTTTCCGAAAAAATATTGTCAAAGAAAAAAAATAGAAAGTTTTGCAGAATAAAAAAGAGTTTTATGAGAACAATGACGAATTTTTGAAAATATAGAGCTTCTCTAAAGACAAACGTGAGATTTGTGAAATTTTAAAATTTCTCTGTAAAATCGAGTGTTTTCTAAAAAAAGAAAATTCTACGAACATTGGGAGTATTGTAAAAAAGTTATAGTTTCTGTGAAAACCGAGGTTTTTTTTTAAATACGAAGCCTTTCCTAAGAAAAAAAATGTGCGATTTGTTTAAACTTATAATTTTTATGTGAAAACGATAGTTTTCTAAAAAAAAAAAGAAGGTTCTTTTAAAAAAAAATAAGTTTTTTTCGAAAAATGATTGTTTTGTAAAAAAGGAAAAAATTGGGTTATTTTGCAAAATGTCGGTATTTTGAAAGTATAAAGGATTTGTTAAGGAAAATGTGAGTTTTCTAAAAGAAATATATTTTCAGGGAAAAAAACAAGTATTTTTAAAAAGTTTGAGTTTCCGTTAAAAACGGCGATTTTTTGGAAGAATAATTCCTTTGCTTGGAAAAAATTGTGACTTTTAAAAAAAATATTGTCAGATCGAAAAAAATTGAAAGTTTTGGAGAATAAAAAAGAGTTTTATGAGACCAATGACGAATTTTAAAAATATAGAGCTTCTCTAAAGACAAACGTGAGATTTGTGAATTTTAAAATTTCTCTGTAAAATCGAGTGTTTTCTAAAAAAAGAAAATTCTACGAACATTGGGAGTATTGTAAAAAAGTTATAGTTTCTGTGAAAACCGAGGTTTTTCTTTAAATACAAAGCCTTTCTTAAGAAGAAAAATGTGCGGTTTGTTAAAACTTAGAATTTATGAGAAACGATAGTTTTAAAAAAAAAAAAAAAAAGGAAAGTTCTTTTAAAAAAATAAGTTTTTTCGAAAAAGTTAGTTTTGTAAGAAAAGAAAACAAAATTGGGTTATTTTGCAAAATGTCGGGTTTTTTAGAGTATAAAGGTTTTGTTAAGGAAAATGTGAGTTTTCTAAAGGAAATATAGTGTCTGAGAAAAAAATAAGTATTTTTAAAAAGTTTGAGTTTCCATTAAAAACGGCGATTTTTTGGAAGAATGATGCCTTTGCTCGGAAAAAAATGTGAGTTTTCCGAAAAAATATTGTCAAAGAAAAAAAATAGAAAGTTTTGCAGAAAAAAAAGAGTTTTATGAGAACAATGACGAATTTTTGAAAATATAGAGCTTCTCTAAAGACAAACGTGAGATTTGTGAAAATTTAAAATTTCTCAGGAAAAAATGAAAGTTTTCTAAAAAATAAATGTCTACGAAAAATGGGAGTATTGTAAAAAAGTTATAGTTTCTGTGAAAACCGAGCTATTTTTTTTAAATACAAAGCCTTTCTGTGAAAACTGAGGTTTTTTTTAAAATAATAATCCTTCCTATGAAAAAAATGTGTCGTTTGTTAAAACTTATAATTTTATGAGCAAACGATAGTTTTCTAAAAAAAAAAAAAGAAAGATCTTTTAAATAAAATAAATTTTTTCGAAAAATGATTGTTTTGTGAAAAAGAAAAAAAATTGGGTTATTTTGCAAAATGTCGGTATTTTGAAAGTATAAAGGATTTGTTAAGGAAAATGTGAGTTTCTAAAAGAAATATAGTTTCTGGGAAAAAATAAGTATTTTTAAAAAGTTTGAGTTTCCGTTAAAAACGGCGATTTTTTGTAAGAGTAATGCCTTTGGTTGGAAAAAAATGTGAGTTTTCCGAAAAAAATATTGTCAGAGCAAAAAAAATAGAAAGTTTTGGAGAATAAAAAAGAGTTTTATGAGAACAATGACGAATTTTTGAAAATATAGAGCTTCTCTAAAGACAAACGTGAGATTTGTGAAATTTTAAAATTTCTCGGAAAAAAATGAAAGTTTTCTAAAAAATAAAAATTCTACGAAAAATGGGAGTATTGTAAAAAAGTTATAGTTTTCTGTGAAAACCGAGGTTTTTTTTAAATACAAAGCCTTTCCTAAGAAAAAAAATGTGCGATTTGTTTAAACTTATAATTTTTATGTGAAAACGATAGTTTTCTAAAAAAAAAAAGAAGGTTCTTTTAAAAAAAAATAAGTTTTTTCGAAAAATGATTGTTTTGTAAAAAGGAAAAAAATTGGGTTATTTTGCAAAATGTCGGTATTTTGAAAGTATAAAGGATTTGTTAAGGAAAATGTGAGTTTTCTAAAAGAAATATAGTTTCTGGGGAAAAAATAAGTATTTTTAAAAAGTTTGAGTTTCCGTTAAAAACGGCGATTTTTTGTAAGAGTAATGCCTTTGGTTGGAAAAAAATGCTGAGTTTTCCGAAAAAATATTGTCAGAGCAAAAAAAATAGAAAGTTTTGGAGAATAAAAAAGAGTTTTATGAGAACAATGACGAATTTTTGAAAATATAGAGCTTCTCTAAAGACAAACGTGAGATTTGTGAAATTTTAAAATTTCTCGGAAAAAAATGAAAGTTTTCTAAAAAATAAAAATTCTACGAAAAATGGGAGTATTGTAAAAAAGTTATAGTTTCTGTGAAAACCGAGGTTTTTTTTTAAATACAAAGCCTTTCCTAAGAAAAAAAATGTGCGATTTGTTTAAACTTATAATTTTTATGTGAAAACGATAGTTTTCTAAAAAAAAAAGAAGGTTCTTTTAAAAAAAAATAAGTTTTTTCGAAAAATGATTGTTTTGTAAAAAAGGAAAAAAATTGGGTTATTTTGCAAAATGTCGGTATTTTGAAAGTATAAAGGATTAGTTAAGGAAAATGTGAGTTTTCTAAAAGAAATATATTTTCTGGGAAAAAAACAAGTATTTTTAAAAGTTTGAGTTTCCGTTAAAAACGGCGATTTTTTGTAAGAATAATTCCTTTGCTTGGAAAAAAAATGTGAGTTTTCCAAAAAAATATTGTCAGAGCAAAAAAAATAGAAAGTTTTGGAGAATAAAAAAGAGTTTTATGAGAACAATGACGAATTTTTGAAAATGTAGAGCTTCTCTAAAGACTAACGTGAGATTTGTGAAAAATTAAAATTTCTCTGAAAAAAATGAAAGTTTTCTAAAAAATAAAAATTCTACGAAAAATGGGAGTATTGTAAAAAAGTTATAGTTTCTGTGAAAACCGAGGTTTTTTTTTAATACAAAGCCTTTTCCTAAGAAAAAAAATGTGCGATTTGTTAAACTTATAATTTTTATGTGAAAACGATAGTTTTCTAAAAAAAAAAAGAAGGTTCTTTTAAAAAAAATAAGTTTTTTCGAAAAATGATTGTTTTGTAAAAAAGAAAAAAATTGGGTTATTTTGCAAAATGTCGGGTATTTTGAAAGTATAAAGGATTTGTTAAGGAAAATGTGAGTTTTCTAAAAGAAATATATTTTCTGGGAAAAAAACAAGTATTTTTAAAAAGTTTGAGTTTCCGTTAAAAACGGCGATTTTTTGGAAGAATAATGCCTTTGCTCGGAAAAAAATGTGAGTTTTCAAAAAAATATTGTCAGAGAAAAAAAATAGAAAGTTTTGGAGAATAAAAAAGAGTTTTATGAGACAATGACGAATTTTTAAAAATATAGAGCTTCTCTAAAGACAAACGTGAGATTTGTGAAATTTTAAAATTTCTCTGAAAAATGAAGTTTTCTAAAAAAGAAAATTCTACGAACATGGGAGTATTGTAAAAAAGTTATAGTTTCTGTGAAAACCGAGGTTTTTCTTTAAAATACAAGCCTTTCTTAGAAAAAAAAAATGTGCGGTTTGTTAAAACTTAGAATTTTTATGAGAAACGATAGTTTAAAAAAAAAAAAAAAAAGGAAAGTTCTTTTAAAAAAATAAGTTTTTTCGAAAAATGATAGTTTGTAAAAAAGAAAAAAAATTGGGTTATTTTGCAAAATGTCAGTTTTTAAAGTATAAGGTTTTGTTAAGGAAAATGTGAGTTTTTCTAAAGAAATATAGTGTCTGGGAAAAAAATAAGTATTTTTAAAAAGTTTGAGTTTCCATTAAAACGGCGATTTTTGGAAGAATGATGCCTTTGCTCGCGAAAAAAATGTGAGTTTTCTGAAAAAAATATTGTCAGAGACAAAAAAATAGAAAGTTTTGGAGAATAAAAAAGAGTTTTATGAGAACAATGACGAATTTTGAAAATATAGAGCTTCTCTAAAGCCAAACGTGAGATTTGTGAAATTTAAAATTTCTCGGAAAAAAATGAAAGTTTTCTAAAAATAAAAATTCTACGAAAAATGGGAGTATTGTCAAAAAAGTTATAGTTTCTGTGAAAACCGAGGTTTTTTTTTAAATACAAAGCCTTTCCTAAGAAAAAAAATTGTGCGGATTTGTTTAAACTTATAATTTTATGTGAAAACGATAGTTTTCTAAAAAAAAAAAAGAAGGTTCTTTTAAAAAAAATAAGTTTTTTCGAAAAATGATTGTTTTGTAAAAAGGAAAAAATTGGGTTATTTTGCAAATGTCGGTATTTTGAAAGTATAAAGGATTTAGTTAAGGAAAATGTGAGTTTTCTAAAGAAATATATTTTCTGGGAAAAAAACTAAGTATTTTTAAAAAGTTTGAGTTTCCGTTAAAAAAACGGCGATTTTTTGTAAGAATAATGCCTTTGCTTGGAAAAAAATGTGAGTTTTCCGAAAAATATTGTCAGAGCAAAAAAATAGAAAGTTTTGGAGAATAAAAAAGAGTTTATGAGAACAATGACGAATTTTTTGAAAATATAGAGCTTCTCTAAAGACAAACGTGAGATTTGTGAAATTTTAAAATTTCTCTGAAAAAATGAAAGTTTTCTCTAAAAATAAAAATTCTACGAAAATGGGAGTATTGTAAAAAAGTTTATAGTTTCTGTGAAAACCGAGGTTTTTTTTTAAATACAAAGCGTTTCCTAAGAAAAAAAATGTGCGATTTGTTTAAACTTATAATTTTTATGTGAAAACGATAGTTTTCTAAAAAAAAAAAAGGAAAGGTTCTTTTAAAAAAAATAAGTTTTTCGAAAAATGATTGTTTTGTAAAAAGAAAAAAAATTGGGTTATTTTGCAAAATGTCGGTATTTTTGAAAGTATAAAGGATTTGTTAAGGAAAATGTGAGTTTTCTAAAGAAATATAGTTTCTGGGGAAAAAATAAGTATTTTTAAAAAGTTTGAGTTTCCGTTAAAAACGGCGATTTTTTGTAAGAGTAATGCCTTTGGGGGAAAAAAATGCGAGTTTCCGAAAAAATATTGTCAGAGCAAAAAAAATAGAAAGTTTTGGAGAATAAAAAAGAGTTTTATGAGAACAATGACGAATTTTTGAAAATATAGAGCTTCTCTAAAGACAAACGTGAGATTTGTGAAATTTTAAAATTTCTCGGAAAAAAATGAAAGTTTCTAAAAAATAAAAATTCTACGAAAAATGGGAGTATTGTAAAAAAGTTATAGTTTCTGTGAAAAACCGAGGTTTTTTTTTAAATACAAAGCCTTTCCTAAGAAAAAAAATGTGCGATTTGTTTAAACTTATAATTTTTATGTGAAAACGATAGTTTTCTAAAAAAAAAGATGGTTCTTTTAAAAAAAATAAGTTTTTCGAAAAATGATTGTTTTGTAAAAAAGGAAAAAATTGGGTATTTTTGCAAAATGTCGGTATTTTGAAAGTATAAAGGATTGTTAAGGAAAATGTGAGTTTTCTAAAAGAAATATAGTTTCTGGGGAAAAAATAAGTATTTTTAAAAGTTGAGTTTCCGTTAAAAACGGCGATTTTTTGTAAGAGTAATGCCTTTGGTTGGAAAAAAAATGCGATGTTTTCCGAAAAAAATATTGTCAGAGCAAAAAAATAGAAAGTTTTGGAGAATAACAAAGAGTTTTATGAGAACAATGACGAATTTTTGAAATATAGAGCTTCTCTAAAGACAAACGTGAGATTTGTGAAATTTTAAAATTTCTCGAAAAAAATGAAAGTTTCTAAAAAATAAAAATTCTACGAAAAATGGGAGTATTGTAAAAAAGTTATAGTTCTGTGAAAACCGAGGTTTTTTTTTTAAATACAAAGCCTTTCCTAAGAAAAAAAATGTGCGATTTGTTTAAACTTATAATTTTTTATGTGAAAACGATAGTTTTCTAAAAAAAAAAGAAGGTTCTTTTAAAAAAAATAAGTTTTTTCGAAAAATGATTGTTTTGTAAAAAGAAAAAAAATTGGGTTATTTTGCAAACTGTCGGTATTTTTGAAAGTATAAAGGATTGTTAGGAAAATGTGAGTTTTCTAAAGAAATATAGTTTCTGGGAAAAAACTAAGTATTTTTAAAAAGTTTGAGTTTCCGTTAAAAACGGCGATTTTTTGTAAGAATAATGCCTTTGCTTGGAAAAAAATGTGAGTTTTCCGAAAAAAATATTGTCAGAGCAAAAAAAATAGAAAGTTTTGGAGAATAAAAAGAGTTTTATGAGAACAATGACGAATTTTTTGAAAATATAGAGCATCTCTAAAGACAAACGTGAGATTTGTGAAATTTTAAAATTTCTCTGAAAAAATGAAAGTTTTCTAAAAAAATAAAATTCTACGAAAATGGGAGTATTGTAAAAAAGTTATATGTTTCTGTGATAACCGAGGTTTTTTTTTAAATACGAAGCCTTTCCTAGAAAAAAATGTGCGATTTGTTTAAACTTATAATTTTTATGTGAAAACGATAGTTTTCTAAAAAAAAAGAAGGTTCTTTTAAAAAAAAATAAGTTTTTTCGAAAAATGATTGTTTTGTGAAAAAGAAAAAAAATTGGGTTATTTTGCAAAATGTCGGTATTTTAAAGTATAAAGGATTTGTTAAGGAAAATGTGAGTTTTCTAAAAGAAATATATTTTCAGGGAAAAAAACAAGTATTTTTAAAAAGTTTGAGTTTCCGTTAAAAACGGCAATTTTTTGGAAGAATAATTCCTTTGCTTCGAAAAAATTGTGACTTTTACAAAAAAATATTGTCAGATCGAAAAAAATTGAAAGTTTTGGAGAATAAAAAAGAGTTTTATGAGACCAATGACGAATTTTTAAAAATATAGAGCTTCTCTAAAGACAAACGTGAGATTTGTGAAATTTTAAAATTTCTCTGTAAAATCGAGTGTTTTCTAAAAAAAGAAAATTCTACGAACATTGGGAGTATTGTAAAAAAGTTATAGTTTCTGTGAAAACCGAGGTTTTTCTTTAAATACAAAGCCTTTCTTAGAAGAAAAATGTGCGGTTTGTTAAAACTTAGAATTTTTATGAGAAACGATAGTTTAAAAAAAAAAAAAACAAAGGAAAGTTCTTTTAAAAAAATAAGTTTTTTCGAAAAAGTTAGTTTTGTAAGAAAAGAAAACAAAATTGGGTTATTTTGCAAAATGTCGGGTTTTTTAGAGTATAAAGGTTTTGTTAAGGAAAATGTGAGTTTTCTAAAGGAAATATAGTGTCTGAGAAAAAAATAAGTATTTTTAAAAAGTTTGAGTTTCCATTAAAAACGGCGATTTTTTGGAAGAAGATGCCTTTGCTCGGAAAAAAATGTGAGTTTTCCGAAAAAATATTGTCAAAAAAAAAAATAGAAAGTTTTGCAGAATAAAAAAGAGTTTTATGAACAACATTGACGAATTTTTGAAAATATAGAGCTTCTCTAAGACAAACGTGAGATTTGTGAAAATTTAAAATTTCTCAGGAAAAATGATAAGTTTTCTAAAAATAAATGTTCTACGAAAAATGGGAGTATTGTAAAAAAGTTATAGTTTCTGTGAAAACCGAGCTATTTTTTTTAAATACAAAGCCTTTCTGTGAAAACCGAGGTTCTTTTTTTTAAATAATAATCCTTTCCTAAGAAAAAATGTGTCGTTTGTTAAAACTTATAATTTTTATGAGCAAACGATCGTTTCTAAAAAAAAAAAGAAAGATCTTTTAAATAAAATAAATTTTTTCGAAAAATGATTGTTTTGTTAAAAAGAAAAAAAATTGGGTTATTTTGCAAATGTCGGTATTTTGAAAGTATAAGGATTTGTAAGGAAAATGTGAGTTTTCTAAAAGAAATATAGTTTCTGGGAAAAAATAAGTATTTTTAAAAAGTTTGAGTTTCCGTTAAAACGGCGATTTTTGTAAGATAATGCCTTTGGTTGGAAAAAAATGCGAGGTTTTCCGAAAAAATATTGTCAGAGCAAAAAAAATAGAAAGTTTTGGAGAATAAAAAAGAGTTTATGAGAACAATGACGAATTTTTGAAAATATAGAGCTTCTCTAAAGACAAACGTGAGATTTGTGAAATTTTAAAATTTCTCGGAAAAAAATGAAAGTTTCTAAAAAATAAAAATTCTACGAAAAATGGGAGTA
Organism: Liriodendron chinense; assembly: GCA_003013855.2. Classification (NCBI taxonomy): domain Eukaryota; kingdom Viridiplantae; phylum Streptophyta; class Magnoliopsida; order Magnoliales; family Magnoliaceae; genus Liriodendron; species Liriodendron chinense. The sequence continues at coordinate 314 of PVNU02002054.1, read as the reverse complement.
TTGTAAAAAGTTATAGTTTCTGTGAAAACCGAGGTTTTTTTTTAAATACAAAGCCATTCCTAAGAAAAAAAATGTGCGATTTGTTTAAACTTATAATTTTTATGTGAAAACGATAGTTTTCTAAAAAAAAAAGAAGGTTCTTTTAAAAAAAATAAGTTTTTTCGAAAAATGATTGTTTTGTAAAAAAGGAAAAAATTGGGTTATTTTGCAAAATGTCGGTATTTTGAAAGTATAAAGGATTTGTTAAGGAAAATGTGAGTTTTCTAAAAGAAATATAGTTTCTGGGGAAAAAATAAGTATTTTTAAAAAGTTTG
>PVNU02002053.1:0-44769 GCA_003013855.2 Liriodendron chinense | reverse complement strand
TACCTATCTCATCTGTGGGACCTTGGGACCTCACCAGGGGTTCTAGGGGGATGGGCACATTCATATATATCCAAGGTTAGAGGCAATTGCTGATTGACCACTGGCTCTAGGTCCATAGGGGCTAAGAAGGATATGGGGGAGCCCTGAGATAGCTCGATCGGCATGAAGAAAGGGGACAGATCCACTACAAGATTAATCTCTCCCAAATGGCACTGTCGTCCCTTCTCTAGCAAATAAAAGGAATTCCAAGCCTCGGTCTCTAGGTGTCGTGACTCTTCCTCAAACAAATCACCCACATTTAGAAGACTGCCACCGTCAGAAAGCGCTTTGGTCTTTTGGAGAAGGGATTGCTTGTTGTGGGGCTTACGTCTGGTAAGCCTATACCCTTCTTTTCTTTTCCTTTCCTTTAGATTAGTTTTCCCTAATTTAGCCAATGAATGGACCCGATCGGTCATCCGTCCATTACACATATCTGTGGACCGCTTTTATATTCCGACCATTAAAATGAAGTATATGATTGAATGGACCATCTGGGTGAGCCAGATCTGATCTGCATTAATCTTATGGAGCTTAAGGTCAAACCGTGCTTAAGCAAAAAATCTCAGATCGATCCGATCTAAAGGTAGGCCACATCAATCTTATTTTGGATTGTGTAGTCATCTTTGAGTGGACCAACGGATGCATCTGATCCAATCACTGATCTAAACCGTTAAAAAGTGATGGAATGAATCAGATCATCCAATGGGCCATCAAGATCAGTTCTAGTTAAGCTAATCATGTAAATCATAATATGTAATGATCGTCATGGCTAAGATGTGAAATTAGGGTATGATCATAGACCATCCAAATATTTAATGTGTAATGGACGGTTCAGATTTGATCCTTGATAATTTTAAGTCCATATTAAGTAGATCAAATGAATGAAATTACTGAATGATGAACTATGTGCTAGGAACTTGGTATTTATTCTAATTTTAAAAATCTCGTGGAATTGACATTAAGAGGTGAGTGATTCCACCATAATTCCTATGTGTTTTAATTAAGATAGCTTGTGTATGTGTTAACTAGGTATGTGATAAATGATTGATTGTCTCTGAAATGTATGACTGAAATCTATGATAACTATATATGGATTTGAAATGCATTAGCATTGGTGAACTATTATTTATATAATTGGAAGTTAAAACGAAATGTGTGGTTACTTCTCACATGGTGAAATGAGCTATCTGTTGTAGTATAATATTTTTAATATAAAGATAGGAGATGGCATGAGGGACTAGAGATGTGCATTTCATAACTCATGCATAATGATGAATTCTAAGAGGAGCTCTCTTGAAGACTGGTGGGTACTTAAGTACCTGGTATCCCAGGAACCATTTTGGATGCCCACGCAATAGTGGAAGCCTACCCTAGGGGTAGATGCTGGCCCTACGAGGGTTCATGTAGGTTGATGGAGTCTAACTCAAGCAAGTGGATGTACTTGCCACTTGATCCATGCATCATGTATACATAACATCTTTGCATACCATTTAACGTTGGTAAATATGATTTTTTGTTTCCTATTTTAATTGTCATACGTATGAACTATATTGGGTTTGCTTACTGGGCTTTCCAGCTGATGGTTGTGGACTAAATATATACAAATGATATAGAAGTTGATCTCATATAAACTGACCCTGGGAATAAAGTTGAACCTATGGAGGAAGCACGGAATAACTAGCACTATTTTTCTTTACATCAATTGATCTAAAATCTCTCTCTCTCTCTCTCTCTCTCTCTCTCTCTCTATATATATATATATATATATATATATATATATATATATATATATATATATATATTAAATTAATATGGTCCATATTTTTTTTTTTTTTTTTTTTTCATTCAAGACGAAACGAGCTAAACAACATACAATCGAGCAAGCCCTCGGACAAAAAGAAGATGGCTTGCCTATGCTAAAAGGAACGCACCTCAGGATGCATGGACTCTAATAATTTATAGTTGTTTTTTGTTTTTTTGTTTCAGTTGATAACATTTGAATAAGTCCCAAATTGGTGGACCTTAACGTAGCTTTCAGGTTTATTAAAGTGACTAATGGATTAATGGTTGATTGCTGATTTTAAACCTAGCATGTATGATTTTATGCCTCTATATAATTGTATTCACTCTAATTGAGTGCACTTAGTGCACAAGTTATACGTTGTAACTTAGACCTGTGGGTACACACTCTGTATCTAAATTACGGGCGTGACATATCCTGTTATCAATTTAAATCATACATTTAGCGAGCCCATCTTAGAGCCCATCTTAGATTGCTCAGGATATTAAAGAAACACCCTTGGTCCAATGATGAGAATAAACTAACATATATGGCTTGTAAAAGTCATGTTTTATATGGAAATAAAAACAAATGACCCCAACACATGCATATAAAGTCAGAAGTTTCCCATCCTTTTGATATACTGTTACTCTGTGTATGTGTGTAGCTTTGGATGTTATGGCTGACAGTGATGAATGGAATATGTTTGCTAGTGACTTGGCTCCACCCCAGAGGCTACATCTATACTTGTTCTTAGTTGGTGAACGGGTGCCCGTGCGCCCATTTGCTAATTGACCATCATTTCAAGCCTAAGCCCACAAAATTAAGGCCCATCCAAGTTGGGCTGGCCCTTATCAAGAATTCTTCTTCTAAATATCTCACAACCTACTAAACTATCTATTGATCATTTAATCAAGCCCTAGGGTTGCACTTGGCCAGGGCTGGGCTGGACTACATCAAACTGTTTCCTGGACTGACCCACGAGCGGAGCACCTGATTCCAAGCCCAGCCCATAATATAACAAAATGGTTTGAAATTGGTCCACTGGCCCTAACACCGATCTTGGCCAAGCTGTCAGGTCTTCAAGAAGGCTCCAAAACAAAGGCCACAACCAACTATTGGTTTGGGTGGCATATAAATGAGATGGTCCGCTGCAGGAAGCTTTCAACCGTGGACATTTCCAATTAAGGCTCCATCATCTCTGGCCACGGTATCAAGCTCACCACAGGCTTTCAGGTGTTCAGCCTCATGTGGTGGTATTTTTGAAATTTGAGTACTTCGAAATTGGTTGGTACCCTAGCATCCGAAAAATGACACGAGTCTCTGAATTTGATGGAAGGAATTTTGACTCCATGTTGTCGTTGGAATTCACTGTGCATGGCCTTAAGTTGTTCCTCAAAATGCTCTCGGAGTTGGATCAATTTAGACAACTGCTAGAGGGGTAGCAGTGCCCCTTGAGGAACTCGGTTTATCTCTTCTTCGTAGTGGTCTACCTTCGTGGTTAGACCGAGCAGAGGGGTAGGTTGAGACTGTTGTGGCACGACCGATGTTCATATCATGGGTTGAATCGGTATTTTTGAACATGCCCGGGCAGTCAACGAGGGCCGTCCATGGCCAGGATGGAGTTGAGAAGGCAAGATAGGTATAAGATATGGTGCATGGTTTGTATCGAATGGGTTTCCACCGATCGTATGCTGCGGGGGTAGATTGGACTACGGTTGGTCAGATTGTGCTGGTTGTGGTGCAAACGGGTTCTCGCGTGCAGGTGGGTATTGAAATTTCACCTGGTTGACTTCGCGTGGGATGCACTGGAGTTGTTTGATGGTGCGGTCAGAGAGACCCAGATGGGTTGTGGGTGGTTGTGCACTATGAATGAAAGGGGTATCTTGATTTGCATGAGATGGTTTACAAGTAACTCTGGCCTATTCACATTTTGGGCCAGGTTTACTAATGATGGGACAGTAGGTGGTGGCAATGCCTATGATCTGGGCAAATTGAGTTGAGAGGCTTGGTTCTCTTTTTGTGCTAACATGCTGACCTGGCACGAGTGCCAACAATACTTTGATACACCTGTGTTGTCTTTAATGGGCGACAGACTTCCAGGCTTCCTATGGGCACAATGATTGCTGACTAATCAATAGAAATATGACATGACACGTATGTGTTAGAGAATAAGGGTAATAGTGTAGGATTGGAATGCCAAGTACTCATAGAAAAGTAAATGAATCAATGCGGAACTGGAAAGTTATCTTAGTTACCATGAGACCACTATGCATCGGATGTTACAAAGAGCTAGTCAGTTGGTTCCGGGCCATTATATACTGGATGTTAAAGTTATAGATATCATGATTTTTCTGAAAATTTAACATGCCTCATTTTTGGATACAAGCGAATTCAAGTGAATGAGGCAGCAAGTGAACCTAAAAATTGTTCACATTTTGAGGGAAGGGAATGTGGTGGCGGACGCTTTCACCAAATTGGGTAGTAGTTCAATTCGGGATACAACTTTCCACTCTACAGCTGAGCTCCCAAAGCACATTAGGAGTCTCCTGACGTTAGATAACGTTGGGATTGGGGCAATCAGAAAAGGAAAGTAGAGAGGTCTCCGTATTTGTTGGGTGGGTCTCTGTTTGTAGATGTACATTCTGCTAGAGATGTTGTCTTCATTGCCCGCTTCTTTAATAAAATTCGAGGTCTTACGATGGTGAGCACTACCACATCCCTAGCCATTCTACCAACAACCTCCCCTCGACGCGCATGCGTGGCTAAATGCGACGTGTTTCGGAAGATCGGTTTTCACTGTATGGGGGTGTTTCCATTGTATGTGTGCGGTTAAATCTTTTGGGGGTGATGACGACCTATTGTATATGATTTGTTTGGTTTAGCTTGGCTACCTCGATTGTGTAATATCTTCCTTAGGTTGCCAAAAATGAAACGTTTGAAATTACTAGAGTTGCCACTAACTAATTTGACAAAGTGATAGCTTACGGTCGGCCAGAGCCGTAAACCTACCTGGTAAGGCTGAAGAATCATGAAAATCTTTTGACCTAAATTATTTTTGTGATCGATTGGCCTACGTTCCTAAGGATCTCGGTTACGAAAGAAGAAAGGGGTTAGGCACCTTCTCTCACACATACTTACGTACGATCTCTACTTTAAAGGATGTACAATTTTCAAAGAGATTATATATCTGCAAGGTTAGTCATATGGTCATTCGACTCATAACCCTACGAGAGGGCCTGGCAAGCAAAATAGAAAGCAGTAGATAGATCCTTGCCTTGCTTTGCAATGTTGAAATATAAAGGGCATGGAAGTAAAGGCAGAATAGAAATGTAGTGAACATCAACAATCCTAGCCTGGCTTCTCAACGCCGAGGCCCAAGGCAAGCAAACAGAATAAATATGAATTGCGGTAAATGTAAATAAAATAAAAAAGAAATTAATATTTGCTGATGAGGGAATATACAAAATGAACCACGTTTTAAGCTTGATTGAGATGTGAGAAAGAGAAAAGGAAATTCAAACATCTTTTTCTGAGTTAGAAAAAAGGATAGTTATAGACATCTCTAATTGATGTAGTGAGGCAACCGCTCGATTGAGGCAAGGCAAGAGCCATGAAGAGGACCCAGGAGTGGGCCCAAAAGGAACCGAGATTGGACTAAAGAAAGGGCCAAGTAGGCCAGGGAAAAAGGTAGCAGAAGACCCTTGCCGACCAGTCAGAATTGGTCTAGGAGCCTCCAGAACTCTCTGGACTATTTTGCACCCAAACCAATCGGTCGTCCGATCGACCGGTCGACACTCAACTCTGATCGACCCGCAGTTGAGCGCAAGAACTTTCTATTTTGGATGAATTTTTATGATTTTCTGACTTAATTAGTTTCCTTTTTCAATTAGGACACCTAGGTTGCATTTTTAGGGTTTAGTTTCCTATCAGTATTTGTTTTATTTTCGCTTTTAGAAGATGGATGATATATTTTGAATAAAACTTAGAATTTTTCTTTTGTTGCTCGTGGATTCGAGTCATTCTTTGTGGATTCGAAGATAAGGTCTCATGGATTCGAAATATCCCATCGTGGATTCGACGAAAATAAGTTGAGGAGTCCCTGTAGATGCAATATTCAGATTAGTTGTCCCCATGAGAAAGATGTTGTTCAATCTCATCACATTCCGCCCACACCACTAATCCTGACCCTATTCTTGAAATGACTGACTGATTTTTGTAGGTTGACTTTCTGAGTTTGGTTGAGGCAGAATCTTGGGTTTGAATTGTCGTGGGGTGTCCCCAAGTGGCAGTGCCTCCTCGTGGTTGAGGAGCGGAAACTGAAGAAAAATCAGGAAACTTCTATACTATTCTTTTTGCCCATTTTCTGCCTCTGGCTGGACAAAGGGCGAGTGCCATTTATATAGGCCTTGGAGACCATCAACTGATGGTCACTCAAGGATACTCGTAAAGAATTTCACATGCAGAATTTGTCAGAAATCTAGAAGAAATTTTGGCAGAGATTTGCATGCCGGGTGTCCATCAGCTGATGACCAACCGACGGTATCCTTCCCTTAGGGTGGGGTGTCTACAGAGCCCAACAATAACGAAGATCCAAAACTCTTCCCTTAGGGTGGGGTGTCTACAGAGCCCAACAATAACGGAGATCCGAAACTCAAGTGGGCTGCACGACCAGTGAGGATAGTGAGGATAAAATTTTGGTTGGTGGGAATAAAATTTTGTAAGATACGGCTGGTGTGAATAAAATTTTGGTTGTCCGCTAAAAAAAGGAACGGTGAGGATAGAGCATCCACTATTGAAAATACCCTCAGTCTACCTTGCTGGTTATAAGCCATCCATACCGTTCATAAGGTGATGAACTGAAAACACCAAAAGTTTACCCTGACTCAAAAGGTTACTCTGAGCCGTACATTTATTTTGTAGAATGGCCCCTTGACTGGTGGATTAAACTGACTCTTGGATTGGGTAATAATGCCGGAAGCTATATATGTGGGGCCATCCACACCTCTCCATCAGTTTCTACAGCTCGCAAGATAACTTTGAGCTGAAAAAGGCAGATCTAAAATTCAAGTGGACCACACGGCAGGGAAAGTGGGGGATGAAAACACCCAAGGTGGATACCTATTCGACCCACCCTGATGTTAATATGCCATCCAAACTGTACCTAAAGTTATTTCCACTGGGAGAAAAAATTAGCTACACCCACGAGTTAGCTACGCCAGCTACACTGGGTATAGTAATGACCCCACCATGATGTATGTGTTGTATCCATGCCATCCATCTATTTGGCGATATCATTTTAGTCCATGATACAAAAAATAAGACAGATCTGAAGCTCAAGTGACCCCCAAGAAGTTTTTAATGATTGGCTTTCAATCCCGACTATTTTTTGTGCTGGGTCCACTTGAGCTTTTGATCTGCCTCATTTTTAGTGTCATACCCTAACATGATCTCGCCAAATGGATGGATGGTGTGGATACAACACATGCGTCATGGTAGGGTCATTGCTATACCCGGTGTAGCTGGGGTAGCTAACTTGTGGGTGTAGGTAATTTTTTCTCTTCCACTGGGATGAACTTAAAACACAAATAGAGAAAAATTTTGCTACACCCACGCGTTTGCTACGCTAGCTACATCAGGTGTAGCAATGATCCACCATGATGTATTTGTTGCATCCATGCTGTCCATCCATTTGGTGAGAGCATTTTAGGGCATGACACAAAAAATGTGGCAGATCCAAACCATTAAAAACTTTTTGGGGGCCACTTGAGCATCAGATCTGCCGCATTTTAGTATCATGCCCTAAAATAATCTCACCAAATGGATGGACGGCATGGATACAACACATACATCATCGTGGGGTCATTGCTACACCTGGCATAGCTAACACGTGAGTGTAGCAAAAATTTTCCTACATAAATATTAGCATGCTAAACACGTTTGTGGTCCCCACAAAGGTTTCGGGCTTTAAATTTCCACTGTTTCCTGTGGTTTGCCTCACTTGAGTTTTGGATTGCTTTACTTTGGGACTCATGTTTTAACATTATCTTGTGAATCTGGTGGAAAGAGTGGATCTCGCAGAGTCCATAACCCAGATATAATGGATATGGTAGTCCTCCGTATTCTATTCCGACATGTATTCTAGCAAACTTCTGCAAAACATTGATTTCCTACAAAACTTCCAAGAAACATGTATGGGGTCAGCTGCAATTTGTGCCCACTGCAACCCATTTGAGTTTTCTTTCCTCTCTTCTGCTTTTATATTCATTTTAATGGCAACACATCAAATCCTCCGGAAGGAAACAACTTTGTTACCCATTGACAATACCTTGTGAGTGGCTACTTCATCTCGGACGTGTATTGCTTGCAGCCTTTGTAGGGCCCACCATGATGTATGTGTCATATCCACTCTATCCATCCATTTTTTCGACTCATTTTGATGATATGAGCCAAAACATTAGGCCGATCAAAAAGTTCAATAGCCTTGAGAAGTTTTCAATAGTAGGCATTTAATCATTACTGTTTTAATTATGTGGTTTGGTCTATACTTAAGCATTGAATCTCCCTCATGTTTGGGCTCATATATTAAAAATGAGTTGGAAAAACGGACAAAACGGATATAACACAAGCATCGTAGTGGGTCCCACAGTGCTTAGGGCTTCATGTAATCCCAGTTCTTTTATCCCACTTTCCAAAACTGAATGGTGCCCTAACAATGTGATTGCAGAGGCAGTAGATATATATAGTCCGTCCATAAGATATGTGAATTCGCCCATAAGATCATAGTTAGCAAGGATATCCTTCACAGAGAAACCTCCCTATACATCCCTTCCTACCATGTGGCAATCTCTAAGTAAGTCACCAATTTAAGATGGTATTACCTAATCTAGCCTTGTAAAATAGCAGGGTATCGCATTTGTCAGTGAAAGAAAGGTGGGCAATATAAAACAATATATAGCATTTTCCTTTGACTGATCCTTCATCCTTTGCCCATCAAGTACATAAAATTTACAAGATAAATAACATCACAAGATGTTTATATGTATATATACTCGTCAGTTTTTTTTTTTTTTTTGAATAATCCGAAAAATAATTTTCCTTGCCTGTAATGTTTGTATGTATATATTTATACATACACAAGGTTAATATTCAATAATGATGATGACGATGAACACTCGTTACTAATATGATCACTTGACATCTACAAGTTACTTCCTTGTTACTTACATTTGTAGTAAAAGATCCTGTCAAACATATGAAAACAGATGGAGTGTCCTTTTTTTTTCTTATTTCTTTTTTTACTGGGATAAGTTCTGTTAAATCTGCCTACTTGTGTTGGACACCTCGTCTGCAGTTTTATTACCTACCAACTTAGTGGGGTCAGATTTTCTAAGATCTCCTTGTTCTATTTTTTATGTTTCGAAATTCTAATGTCAAAATATACTAACCCTTTTCCATTACTTATGGTTTGGCATTATTTATTTTGACAACAATTGTATTTTTTATCTTGTTATAATATATGTTGATATTGTTCATGAACAGCAAAGCATTCTGTATCAATAACAGTGGTTGTAATGGTCACCAACGTAACCGATACGGGTATCAGCCGTAACGACCGATATAGGGGTGAAATGGCTTTTCCAACCCCTATAATGGTTAAATCTAAAATAATGTAAATATTTCAAATATGTACTCATTTTTAGTTTTGAATATGTTTATGGGAGCAAAACGGTCCACTCTTCCGTAAGAGTGTTGTATCTCATTGTCTGATGAATTTATGAACATGGTTATGTGCATCTAATAATTGTACATTACACTCTAAATATGACTTTTTTTTTATTTTCCCAGAGAATAATTTAGAAAAGTTTTTGAAATGAGAAAAGTGAAAATAATAAATTTCAATAGAAAAAAGTATTCGTTTTTCGACCATTACAGGAGTAATGTCCTTTATGGCCTTTATGGCCGTGTTGTTATGTCTCGTGATGACTGATACAGTTCCAGCAAAAACTAACTACCCCGTTTCACCTGTATCGACCGTATCATAACAGATATGGAACACTTTGATGAGAAGGTTAACACTGAATTGCGATCGTGATCATGTTTTGATAAACAGCGATCATGATCTCCTTGTCCACCAGCAGTGTTCGCAGTATCGGTATCGCGTTACGTTTCGCACCCTTGGGATACAGATACATATTGCGTATCGGTGGGAAATATCGGTTATATCGCGGAATGTATCGCACTTTTTGGGAAACATAGGGAAACATTGGAAAATTGATTGAATTTTTCAATGAAACTTCAGGGATTGTTAGAATGGACCTCAATACACACATTTAAATCATAATATGTAAAAAAAAAAAAAGTCCACATAAAGGAGTTCCTTTGTAAAAGAATCCTAAGCTATGCACTATCTGACTGAACTGATGCAACCATTGTATAAATTGATTCCATAACATATACAAATGTTACAAGACATTAATGTAAACACAATCAATACATTGACAAAGTCAAATAAGCAAGAGAGCTGAGAAATATACCTATGGATGCAACTGACTACTGCTTAGACCCACATAGAGTTGCGTGGTGGCTCGTAATCATCGTCTCCATCTCGACGGGGTTGGGAATAGAGCTGTTGCTCCACAAAACGACAGTATTGTGCCCAGGTCATAGTAAAATGGTACCAGTTAAGATACTCCCTAACATAATGCTGGTACTCATCCTCTCCAAATTGAACCAATACGCCCATCCGTGGGTACTGCGTAATCGTAACAGTCTGTGACTGATATGAAGCTGGGATAGGCATAAATGATGCTCCAGAATATCCATATTGTTCGCCATATGTGTATTGTGGCCCATGACCCTGCCCATATACAGAAGCGAACTCCTGACCACAGTCGAAAAATGATGTGCCATAGCTGCTTGAGTCGCTCACTGCATATCCACCAGGTCTGTATCCATACTGTGGCATGGAAGTCGAGCTCCCCTCCCCTATCTGTGATCCATATTCATACTGTGGCATGGAAGTCGAGCTCCCCTCCCCTGTCTCTGATCCATATCCATACTGTGGCATGGAAATCGAGCTCCCCTCCCTTGAATATGATGTAGATCTAGAGTCACGACGTGCTCGATCTCTAGTGCCACGTAGACACCCACGACCGTAGGTGTCTCTCATCGAAATAGCCAATAGTCGCTCCTCTATATCTATAAGTGGCTGGGTTTTCTGTTTCTCACGCAACTTCTTTCTAGTGTATGCTTTGTTGATTACAAGCCGCGGACGTGGTTCATTTGGCCGAGAACCGTGATCGCTGTCCTGTGTGGCATGATCAAACTCTCTCTCCCCTGTGAATGGGCTAAGTGGCCTCTGAGACTGACTCCCAGTATGCGACTCGCTCTCGCCGCCATCATCTCCGTCATCATCATCATCATCATCATCATTGTCGTCCCCATCCCGGTCGTCGTCGTCGTCGTCGTCGTCGTCGTCGTCATCATCATCATCATCATCTCCACCACCACCATCATCACCATCACTCGCCGTATCTGATAATGTCTCACCGCCACGTGACCCGCGTGAGAAAGACTGTCGCAGGCTCCCCTCTGGATCCCTCGCCAAAGGGTCAAATGCCTCAGGTGGAGATCTCTGCTCCTGTACATGGGCATCAACATCAATGCCCTGCTCTACTGCTTCCGCCTCCACATGTGGCTCTGGTCTCCCATCAGATGTATCCAAGTCGTCTGACCTAACCCACAAGTAAAGTGGGTCATCGTCGTTCGCATCCACATAAGCATGTTGTACAATAGCCATCAGATCTAATGGGTCTTCCTCTGCCTTTCTTCGTCCTTCAGTACGGAGCAGCCTCTCTCGTAGCTTCATGTTATAGTGGCAGTAGACCAACTTCTGGAGCCTGTCGTACCCTATTCGATTCCGCTTGTTTGTGTGGATTAGTGAGAATGTACTCCAATTTCTCTCACAGGGTGAGGAGGACACCGTCTGTGCGAGCACATGAACAGCCAGGCGTTGCAAGACCTCGCAATCACAACCGTACATGGCCCACCATTCACCTGCATGAATTGTTTCTCATTACTATAATATCCACCAAAATAGTATGAAAACTATAATTTGCTTCGAAGAGATTTTATGAATTATATTGCACGCAACAACTCACATGGCATCATGGACGTCCTCGACCTCATCGCTGCTTCATTCCCAAACATCCCCACAGCATCACGAAATCTGACAATCTGATAAATGTGTGAAGCAATAATAGTAAGTCCAGAGTGTTTTAAGATTTAAGATAAAACCAGTACTACGATAAATGCAGATATATTTACCTCAGAACCAAAAGTGGCTTTCCCTTCACAGTGGGGGAATAATTTTGCATACACCTCGTGCACCGCCTTCTTTAATGAGTTGTCTTGGTAAAGCTTGCGAGTGTAGTGGTACTTTGGATTCAGAAAGTAGGCTAAATGGCAACAACATACACATATTTACAAATTTAATCAATATAATGGTACATAAATATGTGTAAATGAATGATTCAAGTACATACCAGCCTTATGAAGTGGATGTGAAAGAGTCTTTTCCCAACGATCATCGATTATTTTATGCACCCATTGATACGACTTAGGATTTCTAACCTGGATGGCATCTTTCATCATTTGTATGGATGCATACAATGATCCCATTGATGGGATCACCTCATTGTCGACCATCCTTAACACGCTATATATGGGCTCGATAATGGCCAACACACCGCGCACACGTTCCCAAAATGAATGACTCAACACAAGCTCCTCATACCTCCAAGTCACTTTCTTGAGATGCTTTTTCCAATCATCATACTCCTTAGAGGAGAAAAGCTCCCGTAGCCCCAGCTTGTGCTTCAAAATGCTCTTCAAGGTGATGTAATTTGTGGCGAACCGTGTTACCCCTAGCCGCACTATATCCCCACCACACCTTTTTCGCATCTCAGCCAACAACCATGTGTGGTTGTAAATATAACCCGTGATGAGTCGTGCGTCTGTAATAGTCGTCTTTACAGCTGGCCTATCTCCAATCACTTCTAACATTAGATCTATGCAATGGGCTGCACAAGATGTCCAGTACAAATTATATTTTTGTTCGAGATCCTTCCCTGCCTTCACAAAAGCGCTCCCATTGTCTGTCACAAACTGCACAATATTCTTTCTCCCAACATCATCCATCACTCTGTACATTAATTTGTAGATGTAGTTTGAATCTTTAATTTTGTCGCTTGCATCTACAGATTTAAGGAAAACTGCCCTTCCCCTGCAGTACACCATAAAATTTATTATCGACATCTTGGTCGGTCCAGTCCAACCGTCACACATGACGGTGCAGCCATACATCTCCCATGACGGCTTGTATGGATCCACGTAAGCCTTCATCTCATTATGCTCTTCATCAAGATACGTCCCCATTATCTCACGGGGAGAGGGGGGTAGCACACCCTCACCCCCTCGTTGCACTTCAGATATCATATTCTTGAAGTGCGGACTCCCCGCTGCATTCGCAGGAACCTGATCATATATGAAAAATTTCGCAATAAACTTTTCAACTTTCTTTCTGACATACCCCCCACTAAACATGTCTTTCAACTTCTTTTGTGTCCCCCCAGCCCCCTTATACATCCTCGGCTCTGAAGGGGTATCCGGAATCCGCATACTACCACCACGTGTCAGTCCATAAAAACCCCCCCTTGTACTGCCCCTGGCCCCACTCCCCCCCCCCCCCCCCCCCCCCCCCCCCCCCCCCTAATGCTCATGAGTAGACCCCTCAAATGTATGCCTACTCGCCTCCACCCTTCTCATTTGATCATCCTCCCAACGTTCTCGGATCGATTCCTCAACTGCATGTCTATAATCTTGATCCTCGTCCTCATCTAAATCCACCACATCTTCTTCAACAAATGGTGGCCGCCCCAGCTCCTCCCTAATCTCCCTCTCTCTTGTAGCTCTTTGATCTTTTATCTTCAAATTTTTTTTTAAAGCCTCCCAAATCTCCTCCCTCACATCTCTTGGACATTTGGGGCAATCTTTAACATTTCTGTACCCGCCTGCTAGATGCTCCTTCAAGCGGGTTACACCACCACTCTGTGAGACATGGCCACAAAAACTACATATGGCCCCAAATCGGTTATTGGGGACAACATGGCCATATTTCCATCCAATATCTGGCTGTCTCCCTCCTCTACGTTCTCCACCACCTTCTTCCGACATTTTTTACCTACAAACATGAAATCAGCAAAAAACAACCACACTTAAGAATGGATTTACAATAATCTAACAAAAAAGTTGAAAAAAAATTAATTATTAAATATAATTATTAAAAAAGTAATTAATTATTATTTTTTTTTTTGGTCAAAATGACGCAAATTGATACATCAGCCCCCCTACGCCCTTACAATGTTAATTTGGATCCATCATTACTGTCAATTTGGGAGGAATTGGAAAATTTCGAAGTTCCCCCAAATTGGGCCACATACACTCGAATCATGAAATTAGAGTATGTGAGATTTATTAGTATTTACATAATAATTTTTAATTTGACTTACAAGTGGATTGACAACTATTACAAAAGAAATTTTTGAAAAAAATTCATAATTAATTAATTTTTAATTAATTAGTAATTAAAAATTTATTTAAATATTTTTTATTTTGGGAAAAAATGTTGCCGATCAATAGATCAGCACTCTTACATCCTTGAAATGCTGTTTTGAATCCAACATTGCAAATAATTTGGGAGGAATTGAGAAATTTCGAAATTTTCCCAATTTCCCCCAAATCGGGCCACATACACTTGAATCATGAAATTGGAGTGTATGTGATGCATAATTACTAACATAATGACTATTATTCTGACTTACAAGTGGATTTACAACTGTTACAAAAAAAAATCCGAAAAAAATTCATAATTAAGTATTTTTTAATTAATTAGTAATTAAAAAATTAATTAAATATTTTCAATTTTGGGGGAAAATGCTGCCAATAAATAAATCAGCCCCCCTACATCCTTAAAATGTTATTTTCAATCCAACATTGTAGGTAATTTGGGAGGAATTAGGATATTTCGAATTTTCCCAAATTTGCCCTAAATTTGCCCCATATCTCAAATCTCAAAATCGAAGGTTAAAATACATGATTTTTCGTGCAAAACATGAACAATTAAGTACTTCAACTCATTTAAAACAAGTTGTAGTCGAATTTCACGAAAATAAAACGAGATTGGAAGAAAAAATCCTCACCGAGTTCAATAGTGGGCCACCTTTGGATTTCCTTCGAAAACAACCGTATCCTTTGAGATTCTTGCAATGGAGCTCCGTAATCTTCCCAAAATCAATTTAAGTAGGAGAAATTTGAGAAAAATTAGACCTGCAGACGTTTTTTCTCCCAAAAACCTAAAAAAACCAAGCTACTCCCACGTTCCAGACGGTCTGGACGATATCTGGAATCGCGTGCAGGAAAAAGGACGATATCGAGCCGATATATCGTGCGATATCGATACAAACTGCGATATTTTCGATATCACATGATATATCATGCGATACCAAAGAATCAGGCAGATTTTTTGTTACTACCCTGCCATATGTATCGGCGATCACCGATATCGATAATATCGGCCGATATATCGGCCGATATTATCGATACTGCAATCACTGTCCACCAGCACTACTTTATTATTGAAAATCCCACTATTTCCTTCCACATTGTCCTCCAGCACTACTTTATTATCGAAAATCCCACTATTTCCTTCCTTCCACAGCTTCATTGCTAATGGCACCAGCTTTCAAATAATTTTCCCTCTTTGCTGAAATGATAGAGCCACCACACATTGATGTCTTCTTTGAAGGATGGATGAAGAACTCAACTGAATCCAAACAGAACAAAGAAATGGTCCCGTACCTCTCATATATATCATCCACCTGCATCCATTTCAGGCATTTGAACAAATATCATGACGATTGCAGTAAGATGAGATGTCTCACGCATCCGTTTTTAACATTATTTCCTATATCTATTTCTCAGTTTCTCAACTATGATTGAAACTAATAAAAATCATGTATTTTTAGCCTTTCATTTCTTCCTCATTTTTTCCTCTATTGTAGTCTGCCTGATGAGTGGACCAGCCCGTCTCTTTTGTCAGGGGATCCACACATCTATACCTACCTGAATGTCAACTCAAATATTCTATGCACTTGCTCCTTGGCACAGATGGTAGCTTGAAGATGGGTTAGGATATACATGCTTGTGGAATTAACAAGCCTTCTGGTGTCCATATTTTCTCCGGGATTAAATTTTTTTTTTTTTTTTTTTTTGATCCACCAAAACTACAGTTATATCACAGCAATGAGATTATAATACCGATAATGGAAAGATAACCACAATTTCTTAACAGCCAGAGAGATCAGGAAAACAACAAATCTTTTTCTCCTAATCCTGTTCTTTTGAGTTGAACAAACACAAACAGAAGACAGCTACATTACATCATATAATAAGGCAGATCCATTTAAGCCCATAGTAAATCCCAGTTTTGTTTCGGCTATGAATCTAGAAAGAGTAAGAATCTCCATCAAGCTTCTTGAGGGCACAAAACGCTCAGTTCACACCGTTCCAAGATTTAAACTTAATAAATGGGAAGGCTCTTAATGTTCTCTCGATAAGTTTTACATCAAATGCATCCTCCTAAATGAAATGCTTTATAGAGGCACCTAACAAAAAGAATAAAATTACTATGATAAGATCTATAATGCTATGAAAAGTCATGAGACCTACCGCTCTGATACCAGTTTGATGTAGGATGACTAACCACTTGCTCTAAAAGCTCAAATTGATAAAGAGTGACGAATTAATCTATTTATCTTTCACTACAAGAAATATGACTTTTACCGAGGAAATTTTTCCCGGCTAAATGTCATAATTTCCTCGGTAAAAGCTATTCCCAACGAAAATGTTCGTCGCTATTTTCGTCGAAATATCACCCTGGGGAAAAAGATTTACTGATGAAATCAAAATTTTTGTCGGTAAAAAGTTGACCATTTCCAACAAAATATTTCCTCGGTAAAAGTCAACAATTTCGTGGCAATTGTTCAATTCGTTGGTAATTATGCGATTTTTACTAAGGAAAATTTTCCTTGGAAAAACTCTATGACCAAGGAATGTTTCCTAGGAAAAGGTAGTAGAATTACCTTTTCATTGCCAACGAAATATTTCTTTGGAACATCCACTATCCTGCCACCACCTAAAAGCATTCAATATACATTCAATGTTCAATATCCCAATCACTTGATTGAACATTCAATCGGATACCAATCAAAATGACCATTCAACCATAATAATGCTTTGAATAAAATCGAAATGTCAATCCCACCAGTACATACAAATATTTCTTTGGAACATCCAATATCCCTACCATTCAATATAATGCTTTGAATAAAATCGAAATGTCAATTCCACCGGTACATACAAATATTTCTTTGGAACATCCAATATCCCTACCATTCAATATTTCTTTGGAACATTTAATATCCCTGCCACCTGAAAGCATTCAATATTTCTTTGGAACATTCAATATCCCTACCACCTGAAAGCATTCTATATTCAATATCTCTTTGGAACATTCAATATCCCAATCACCTGATAGAACATTCAATATTCAATATCCCAATCACCTGATTGAACATTCAATCATATACCAATCAAAATGACCATTCAACCGTAATAATGTTTTGAATAGAATCGAAATGTCAAGCCCTACGACTTTCATCACTGAGACTGAAGTAAAATTCTCCAAAGTTAAAGTTTGAGTCCCTTGGATACACCAAATCAACTACCAATAAGGAATCACACTACAGACTAGTCCTCAGTTCAAAGTTTCAGATGTCATTCCCAATAAAGGTATTCTGATATCAGAAATGATTCGCTGCACCCAGTTGAAAGGAAGCTACATCCTTCTAAATTTCTAATGGTAGTGCCATCAGATGGAGTGCTAAAAAGGAAAAAGCTAATAGTTCAAATTCAAAAGGTTCACAAAAAGATTAAAAGACACAAGCAGAATTTTGTCCAAGAAAAAGCAGTTGCTTAACAAAAAACTAAAATTGTAACCACAACCAATGCCGCTGAATTACTTGGAATGAATCCTAATGCGCTCTTAAAAACCCACCCATCATTTATCATCTGAAGTTGCAAACCATAAGACTGCAACTTTAGTTCCAATTGCAAGAGCGAAAAACCCACCCTCATCTCTCTTACAGAAAAGAAACAGTAAAAATGTCATCAGTATTTAAGAATTGGCCCTTTGGCTTTTAGTGAACAAC
This sequence comes from Liriodendron chinense, assembly GCA_003013855.2. Classification (NCBI taxonomy): domain Eukaryota; kingdom Viridiplantae; phylum Streptophyta; class Magnoliopsida; order Magnoliales; family Magnoliaceae; genus Liriodendron; species Liriodendron chinense. The sequence continues at coordinate 26,619 of PVNU02002053.1, read as the reverse complement.
AAAGGACTGAGAATTGTAATTAGTTTCAAAAGCAAAATCATGAACCATCATTACAGAAGAACAGATCAATTTCTCGCTCGGAAAAAGGAGGGTAGATCCAGGTGGAACTACAATTTTGAATTCCTCAAACTCTCCAACTTCCGTGCTACTACCAATTGATAGCTTTCTCTGCACCTGTTCCAGTCATAGAATAACATATTATAATTTTCCAAACGAAGTTCAAAATCATTTCAAATAAACAGACATCATTTAACAAACAAACTTAAAATTTTATACAGAACAAAACATTAACCAGATCACCATGGAGGCTACACATACCTTCAGTGCTTTAGTGAGTTATGTTCTTTTGCATCTTTCTTGATTGTCGAAACCCCTTGTTGCAGATCTCACAAACAAAACTGTTTGTGGCCATCAGAGTCTTGGGAGATAAAGCAATCACTTCAGCATCTGTAAGCTCCAGCATTGATACTCTCACGTCTACAGGTGAAGGGACAAATCCAAAATGAATCCATTCATCTATTATGATATCTAGCCTATCACGGATATTAAGAACTGGAATGTAAGGCGGTGAAATTACTGATGTGTCGTACTTAAAGGTTCTCATAATTGAGTGGCAGCTTTACATTTTGCAAGAATACAACTCAAAATAGCAATAAAAAACAAAGTGTTGTACTCAAAAGTTCTATTTGAATGGGCAGACCTAAGTATATAAAGCAGAAAGATAACCACCATGACATATGCCCAATCTCCTAGAATATACAAGCCTTAAAAGTAACTCTAAGCCAACCAACACAGGACCAAAAATTAAGAACTTTGTTAAGTGTGAAAATACAAAGAAATCTGGCAGAATGGCTAGTCAACAAATGGTCTGTAGCCATGCAATTATGGTCAACCGTCACCGTGAAGAAATTTATCTGGTCTCTACAGCCCAATCAACAGTACTCACAAATCAAGAGTGCTGTGCCACCGGCCAGAATTACAAAAATAAAAATGCATCCAATCACTTACCTCATAGAAAACATCAATTATCAGACATAAGGATGGAGCACAAAACTGCATAAAGGGCATTAAACATATAGTTAAGATTGCATCGGAAAGAGGCTACCTTCAGGTTGTGAGCTTTTGTTGAGATCTAGGTCAATTGAATCAATGTTCAAAAGGACAGAAGCTTCAATGGACCTCACCCAGAAAATCTCCAAAACTGGAGTTCAGAGAACACGGCTAGAAAAGGCCCACAATCAGGCTTTTCAGAACTTCTTTCATTTCTAGTACAAAATTTGGGCTTCTTTTTTCTTTTAACAAACTAATCAGTGCAATTCTTGAATAAAAGAATCGTATCACTCAATGGTGCATGGAAATGGATATGGGCGACAACAACTTAGATATAGTAAGGGGTCACTTGGATGCTTGTAAATGGAGCTAAGTGTAGATAATTTACAGGTAAATGGTTTACGATTTGTTTGGATGCTGAAAATGCCTGTAAATCATTTATAGTCTATAAATTATTTACAGCTTTGAGATGACCTTTGATACTTCATTATCACCCACATGCACACAATTGAAATCCCACTACTTGCTTGTAAAATGGCAAAACTAAGGATAAACAGACCTGGTCTAGTAATAATATTCTAGGACAAATCAAAATTGAAAATCATTCAATGGCTTTCTCCAACTAGAATTCATATATAGTCAAATTTTAAAAAACGAGAACAAAAATTAAACTTGGCATGATCCGGATCTATGGTCATTCCATAGGGTAATGTAAGCAAAGATTCTCTTGAAGGAACTTAAAAAAGAATAGCTCAGAATTTGGGAGTGACTATTCACATTTATTAACCGTCTTGAATATTACCTTGGGCTTCAAAAAGAATACTTGCTTTTGAAATCTAAACACAATGGCATGAACTGTAACAGAGATCCATGATTAAAGAACAATAGAAAGAGATGCAACCACCCTTTAGGATTATGAAAAGAACAACAAAGATGATAAGGAAGGTCAAGATGCCTTCAACAATCGCCCCAATGTGCAAGTCAACTTTCAAAGAGAGTAGACTGTCAAGCAGACATAGATCACCTTGCCCACCAGCCTAAGAGCGAAAAGAAGACCAGATTCCTGGATGCGAGCAGCCAAGCACTGAGAAGGCCATTGAACTTACGCAATGTGAACCTAAATTTTTTCCAAATGACCAGCCAACATTCAAACTGACTAGCATATATGAGACCATTAAACTACAACCTGATACACCCTGCCAGCCAACACCCAATCCCAAATCACCCTCAGCTACAATTTTTCCAAAAGAAAATGGGGTAGCCTGCAAGAATCTTCCCAGTTGAGAAAACTCACTTGAGAAATGAGATTCCTGTTTCCAGTTTTTAATGGATTATGTTTGGGTTTGTGGATTAGATTGTCCATGGAAACTGTTGCTTTGTGCTTGGGTGGCACCTTTTGGACCAACCTTTTCTTTAAAAAGTGTATGACATGAGCAAATACATGAGAGGTCAACAATGGCATGTGGTGGAACTAGATTCTTATGATAAGTACGTTCTAAATTATAAGCATGCTCTCTTAAAATCTAATTCATATAGTGTCTCGTTGCGTATGGCAGAATATGATTGTCAGATTTTTATGCCAAAAGATCACCTGATGGCAAGCTCAAATTTGTGCCCATGTGGATGTGCATGCGTGTGGAATTAGCAAACCATGGAAATTAAGAAATACTACCAAACATTCTTGAAGGAATTTAATCCAACATCTAATGTGCAGGTGTCAGATGTTCTAAAGAGTTACCTGAGATTTGTGGTATGGTGTTGAACCTGAACTTTTCAAGGAGTCAACTCAGCCCATTGCCGGCCTTATGCAGGTGGGTAGAATTCTGGCTGCCAATCTTAAGCCATTGCATCTCCAATAAACAAGGGAACAGACAAAGCATGCCATATCTACAATGGGACCCACCATTCATGTCAGGCACCCACATCGTGGAGCCAATGCTTAACCTTAAAACCCAAGATTGAAAACTTATTTTCTTAGACCTGATAACATAATAAACAGAAGACCTAAAACATGGCAAGCCCTACCAACTTCAACATTCAACACTCAAATTAAATAAGAGTTCCAAACAAAAACCATGAGAGAACCTCATTGTAGACATGCCACAAAAAAAATGAAAACGAGCAAGGTACCAATACATTTCTGCAAAACTGGAAAAACTAAAATATAGATGACCTAGGTGCAACCATTCAGCAATGTATACTTGAATAAAGAGAATTGCTTGCTATCGGCAACAAATAAAAATCCATGTCATGTATAGAAACATCCAATGAAAGTGTAATATTGTGCCTGAACTAGTACTCAGGCTCGATAAAATAATTCAGACATCAAATAACAAAAGAAGAACGAGTAGGAAAAAAAACAATGGAGATGTTGGATTTGGTGTAGCCCCCAAGCATGCTTAATATGCTTGGTGTTTGGGCATGGACAAACGGAACCCCTGCTAAGGGGGCTAGTTTTCCTGCCTTTTCCACCCAAAATCACTAATAAACCATCCTCACCATAGCCAATCCACAGAAGACCCACTCAATGAACGATACAGATCATGTTCCACATAGAAACATGTCTGATTTATGTGATAGCTCAAAGAAAGTAAGCAGAGGTGCAGATTGAAAGTTTGAAAGCCTAATTGGATCGAAATTTACATTAGAGAGGAGCGGATTCTTCGGCAGCAGTTTCGCAACCTCCGGCGGAAGAACAACATGCCTATAAAAGATTTCATGTGGGTATCAAAAGACAGAAAATTAATTAACGATTACTGAGAACTATCAAAATTTCAGAAAAAAGAAAGGATATGAAAGAGGCATGTGCAGCAAACGGACCTGTATTCGTAGGTATCATCGAAGTATTTCTTAGAGTATTGGATCTAACCCATTTCTTGCTTTCCTCCGTTGGGGATTTTTAGCTTTCCGCTTTCCTCAGTTGGGGATTTTTAGCTTTCACCGAATCTCAGAGAGAGAGGGAGAATCAGAAACCCTAGATCAAATGTCTGATCTGCCAATGAAAAATGCATAAGGAGAGAGAGAGAGAGAGAGAGAGGAGAGGAGAGAGAGAGGAGAGAGGAGAGAAGAGAGAGAGACGAGAGAGAAGAGAGGGAGGAGATAGAGAATCAGAAAACCTAGATCAAATGTTGATCTGCCAATGAAAAAGCATAAGGAAGAGAGAGAGAGAGAGAGAGAGAGAGAGAGAGAGAGAGAGAGAAACCCTAGATCGAATGTATGATCTGCGACTGTGAAATTGCAATGAGAGGGGGGGTTTGGAGCGCAGAGAGAGAGAGAGAGAGAGAGAGAGAAATGAGGGAGATAACGAGGGTTTGGAGCTTTAAGGCTATTTGCACCGGTGAGTGGAGGACGGACACGTTTTAAAACCATTTGAAAAGGGTTTAAATCCATTCCTAAAAGTGTAATTTTTAGGCGATGCTTCATCGAGATTTGTGTAAAGTATTTGGACGGTATAGATTGCCATGGAGCTTGGATAACAAGCTTTTGGAGGTGGGCGTGTATGGGAACCTTCACATACACCTGTTGCAGATTAATCTAGACCGTCCATTTAGCCTGACCCACTTTTCATTTATCGATGCAATTTAAATTTCGTCGTCATTTATAACTTTTTACCAATAAAAAGTTTCGTATGTAAAGGCTCCTGTTTAATCGAGAAAAATAATCCTCGGTAAAATTCCTACTTACCCAAGAAATGTGCATTTCGTTGGTGATTTACTCTTGTACTGAGGAAGTTTCTCTTTGGAAAAAATTTTGCTTTTACCCAGGAAAACTTTCCTCGGTAAAATGGACAATCACCAACGAAATTACAAATTCTTGGGTAATTGGAGCTTTTAACCAGGAATATTTTTCTCAGTGAAAGTAAGCTAAAACCTATCTTTTTAGCCACGAAATAATTCCATCTTTACCTAGGAAATTTTAATTTCGTTGATATTTATCCCTTTTACCAAGGAAAAGTTTCCTTAGTAAAAGCAAATGAGTATTTACCTACGAAATTTTATTTTCGTCGGTAAAAACATACTATTACCCAGGAAATTTGTTTCCTTGGTAAAAATTTCTTAGGTAAAAGTGACTTTTCTTGTAGTGTTTTAGCCCAGGCTCTGCTTCACACAAGTCAGGCCCTCAGCCGAACCCTCCTTCATGGGCCCCACTTCACATGGGTGGGGCCCACTTTACATGAGCCACTCACCTTACACGGGCTGCTCACCTCAAGTGTGCCCCCGCTTTACACAGGCTACCCCACTCAAGCCCAGTATGAAAATACCCCTGCATTAGGAAGTTAGCATTGATTGACCTCATTTTTTTGCCCAAAGAACTTATGGAAGGGTCACTACCGAAACCAAGTCCACTGATAATGGGGAAATGAGCATTGATTGGCCTCGAAAGAAACTTGGTGAATTCTTTCAGACCAGATATGACTGAGATTTACTTGCGGCTGGTCCATATGGGCTTTTGGGCTCGAAAAGCAGGTAAAGATAATTTTCATATATGATACTTCTCTCAGCCTGCGAGTGTTGCAATTAAGTTTTTCTGGGCAATTAGTCCTGCATGATATAGTGAGATTCAAAGTATCTTTTAAAACTAAGGACGTGTAACAAGGCAGCCAACATGCACGCCACCACATGTACGAGCATAATACATAGATAACAGATAAGTCCATCTATCTTGGGAGTCCCACTATGCTGATGCTTTTGCTCAAGAATCATGTTGGTGCACTAATCAGGTGGGCCCTGGTTTATGAAACAGATGTACAGCTCAAAAGAACTTTTCTAAAGTTTTCAAAGATCTCCTTCTGTTACACACATCATAGCATACTTGATAAGTGGGCTTGCCTTTTTTCTGGATGGGGTGAGAGCATTTTCACAGTTATACCCAGCAGATGGATTGCTTGGATACCTTGATTTTTTTTTTTTTATGGAATGATTTTTATTATTATTATTATTATTTTTTTAACCACAGGGAAAGACCCTCCCTATTGCTTACAATTCGGGCAGCCCGAGCCACAAAAAGGGACACGGGTTGGCAGGTGACGCGAACAACAGCCAGCAAGCTGGTTTCAAAGCTCTGTGGGTCCCACCATGATATATTTGTTTTATTCACTCCGTCCATCCATTTTTAAAGCTCATTTAATTTTAAAGCATGAGACCAAAAATTAGGCAGATAAAACTCTCAAAGGAAACAGTGAGAAGAATGATATCCACTGTTGAAACCTTCCTAGGGCCCTCAGTACTGATGTTTATTGGTCATCTAACCTTCTCATAAGATCAAAAAGAGCTGGATGAATGGAAAACACAAATATCAGCTTGAACCAAAACTTCTGTCGTCCCCAAAAAATTTCCTACGATGAATGTTGAATCCCCATTGTTTCCTATTGTGTGTTCCACTTGAGCTTTGTATCTACCTCAGTTTTGGTCGCATGCCTTAAAATGAGCTTTAAAAATGGATGGATGGAGTGGATAAAACAAATACATCATAGTGGAACCGACAGAGTTTTGACACCAGCTTGTTGGCTGGTGTTCGCGTCACCAGCCAACCCGCGTCCCACACAAAAAACGCCTCAGGCCACCTATCCTATACCCACAGATGGATTGCTTGGATACTTCATCTATATGCCACGCTGGCACATCTGGTGGCATTTTTTTTTTTTCAAATGTGGGAACACACCACCTATAACTTAGTTGATTAGGCAAAAAACTACAGAAGAAATCAGGCAGGCGCTCAAAATAAAAAATAAAAACTCACATATTGTTAAACATACCAAAAATATTAATTCAGACCATCACACCCCACATCGAACCTGTGGCCAACATAACTGGGGAAGGGATACAAACAACTGGACTGATCATAGGCCAAAGGATATGGGCTACTATAGCACTGAGGTCACCTGACTCTGAATTGAATAAAAAATGTGGGCCCCGATTAATAGCACACCGAAAGATATAGCACCTAAAGATGTGGCAACATATATAGAGCAGAGTAAAAAACAGAGCAAAAATAAAGAAGCACAAGACAGCAGACTATCTAGCAGCAGGTTGGGAGAGTTAGGATGCTGGCCTACAAGCAGAGCATGAGCATGGCAGCATACTCTCCCATCTGCTGACTTCCAACGGCAGGCAACAGACTCCATGCCACACCTAGCTGAGGTGGCATTACAACACGAGTGGGCTTAGCAGAAAATCATGTTATTGAATTCCATTAAAATTGTCCAGGGAGGGTTGCGTCGACTAATTCATCTTAACAACCAATACAAAACAACACCTAATAGATTTTCTTATCGATACCTGAACATTTTATTAAATTTCCCGACTAGTTTATAACAATACATTTCCTGATAGAACACAATACATCCGACATTTTGAACGTTGGCAAAAAAAAATTTTAGAAGGACGTATTTATATAATTTTTGGTATTGTCTTAAAATGAGATAACGGTGTGGTCCACCTTAGATATGGATCTATATAATTTTTGGTATTGTCTTAAAATGAGATAGACGGCATTCATGTCATATAAATATGAAGGTGGAGTCTAGGATGGTTTTAACTATAGGAATTTCCTTTCCTATGTTTCCCTCTTGTATTGCCCATGTGAGACTTGGATTCATCTCATTTTTGTGTTATAACCTAAAATGAGCTCCAAAGATGGATGGATGGGATGAATTTCTCACAAACGTCATAGTTAGGCGCCCCACTTGGGTTACGTGTGCAGGAGCTTCGGGGAAGAAAATCCTAAAATCTCACTAATAGTTTTAAAATTTTTCCTTGGTAAAGGCTGGAAGGGTACAAAATCGGAAGTAATCTTTTACCAAGGAAAAACTTCCTCGATAAATATAAATTTTCAGTAATTGTGGGCTTTTACCAAGGAAGTGTTTACTCGGTAAAAATAAGTGAAATCTTTATATTTGTAGCCACGAAATAACCCCCCTTCACCCATGAAATTTGAATTTTGTTAGCATTTTTCAGTTTTACCAAGGAAATTTTCCCTTGGTAAAAGCAAAGTAAATATTTACCGAAGAAAATTCAACTTTCTTCGGGAAAAGTGTATTATTACCTAGGAAATTTGTTTCCTCGGTAAAACTTTCCTAGGTAAAGGTCATTTTTCTTGTAGTGAACGTTGGCAAAAAAAAAAATGCATGCTCTGGTAAGTAATAGCATTGTGTGTGTGTTGGTTAAATAAAGAAATTCTGATACAGGTGCATCTCCACACTGGGGTGGAGTGGCCCATGAGATGGGGTATATATGATGCAGAATGGCCATGAAGTAGGATTTGTGTGATACAGAATGGTCACAAGGTGGGGTCTGTGATATAGAATGGTCACGAGATGGGTCCCACTGTGGGGCCTGTGAGATACAAGGTAGCCCACGGGGAGATCTTAGTCGGTGTGCCTGGGAGGGCCTAGATAAAGGAATATTCGGCGCTTCCCCAACAGCTCCAAAGCTTTTGGTGGATTGGTTGGTACTCCTTGTATCAAATTCTCCCTGAATCTTTTCTTCCCATGTCTCTTGTAGTCTGCCTTATGTAATTTGGATATGTATGTGATTTGGACCCTAGGAAATCCTACAAGCTAACTCTTATATTATAACTATAGGATTATAACAAAACTCTGTTTTTTCACTACAACTGTCCATTGTAAACTAACGTAAGTGGCAATGATCCAGTGTTAAATAGATAAGAGTGCTAGTTCACAACCACTTTTCAAGTTGGTGTCTCATCCGCTACACATGAAGCACGCATGCATGTCAATCCAGTCTGTCCAAATCATAGGAAACATTTTGGGGGGGACATAGCTCTAAAATCACATTGATCAAACAATTCTAACCATTCAATAAATTACTTTGAAATGAATGGTAAAATAAAACGGTCAGCAATCCAAATTCAACGATCGAAATCAGATGTTTGACCTCATTCCAATCATTATGAATTTCAGGCTATGCTTCGCCTAGACGGTTAAATTGGTGTACGTGCACACATGTTTAAGATGGGTGAGATACAAATAGAAAGGACCTCCCGAGACTGATTCGGGGTTCTTTGGTTCTTGATAATGGGAGGTGGGGATAGTAAGGAAGCTAGATGCACCAGATCACATGGGGGAGGGGGATATGGTTCCCCCTGTATTTGGTTTGTTGCATAAGACAGGCAGGGCTCTGTCCTTTTTGTTTAGAGCTCTGCCTGAAGTTAGCTGTATATCCTTTCGCTGTGAATAAAATTTCTTTGAGAGAGAGAGAGAGAGAGAGATTTTATTTGAGAGAGAGAGAGAGAGAGAGAGAGAGAGATACAATAGCAATAAGTTGTGGCTAACGAGAGAGAGAGAGAGAGAGAGAGAGAGAGAGATACAATAGCAATAAGTTGTGGCTAACGAGAGAGAGAGAGAGAGATACCATAGCCTGTGTTAACATCTATGTTAGTTATCAAACACTTCGATTCCCCGCACATGACCAATGTACTATATCTGGGAGTATCTCATGACTCCAAGAAATTTCATTTTATTTGTATGATTAAGCACTGAGGAACAACATTAGTTGTCTAAAATATCATAGACATGTTAGTACGTATTAGCCTTACTAAATAGTGAAAGCGACACTATCTGCAGGGACCAAACATACTGCTAGATGATACTCTTCGTCGTGTAGTCAACAAGAACTCGCAGAATTCTGTCAGGATTCTATTGTTCAGCAGTAAAGATGGATCACTCCATTCAACCAATTTCCAAGGGAACTCAAACGTGTCCCATTTCAACAGAGCTTGATCCCTTGATACAAGCACTCACTAGGCTTATCTGTCTTGGAGCAGGCTACGGACGAATGTTGAATGTGGCCAAATAGGTTTCTTTTCTTAACATGCATTTCTTCTGTACAGGTCTGGCCCACCCAATGAGAAGGCCATATGATTCATGTGTTAGCACATATCATGCAAGATATGATCGTGTCATAAGCTGGCTCTAGCGACATTGCTCACTGCTAATGATCCAATGGCTAGACTTGATTCAGTTTGATCAAAACCAGTGATCTATGATGGCCCATTAAATTTTAAAAAAAAAAAATATCCTTACATTTTTATTATTAAAGAATAATACTTTAAGCCATATTGAAGTCTTCAATGTCAAAGCCAAAACAAGTAATATTAATGATGAGAATGTAGATATATAATCAAGCAAGAAATGGGAAAATTGGAGACGAATTGCCAAACAGACCAAGAACTCGATGTAGCAATTCATCTTCTTTGGAATTGCCGAAGTAAATTAGTCTAATTTTCTATATTTTTCATGGTCCACTAAAAGACAGTCATTTTTACGAGGACAAAACCCTTGGATATATAATTTACCAAGAATAAGGAAACTTGTAGATAGCTAATTGCATCAAAATATCAAGATCATGAAAGAATTATCTGTCTGCAATGCGGACCAAGCTTTCAATGTGTGCACTGTAATTCTGGTGTAATCCTTCCCACTTATCAACCTCCCTGAAAATTTTGCTATGTAAATCATAGTAATACAAACTGGAATAGTTAAACTGGAATAAGATCTTCCCATTCCGAATGCAAACAAGTGCGGCAAACGCCAACCCCCCCTTAACGGGCCTCAATTCGATTCTATACATCTTTACCCAAACATGTTTTGTGTAGTCCTTTAGAACCCATAAGCCCATTTGCCCCAAATGTAATTTTTCGTAACCTGCCGCACAGAGGTCCCCAGCCATCTCAGCCAGTGAAAAAAAAATAAAATTAGACTTTCCACAATGAATTATGCTGAATTTCTCATCTCCAACAGAGAATGAAACCACAACTTGAGATTCATGCTTGTTGCATCTGGCCAACCAATACACAGTCCCATTCAAAAACACTCTAGCATGCAAGTGGTCCCAAATTAAAAACCCTGTAATGGAGTCCACACCCTTCACCCGTCTCCATGATGTAGATCCCAGTGTAAAGACTTCACATTCTACTCCAGGATTTTGGTTAAGATCGCTGGTGCAATGAAAAAATCTGACCACTTTATATTGATTACTCGCCTGATGGAACCCTAAAGCACAAAAGTGGTCAAAAACTTCTTTTGTGAAACCGGCGTCGGCAATAGTTATAAATTCTTTGGTGGTAGGATTGCAAATATGAACATTGTATTTGGTATAGAGGATGATGAGACCATTGCAAGAATGGGCCATTTTGATGCCATGATCGGTTGTTATTGATATGTACTTGGATATCCAACTCCTATCTATGTAAGAGAAGTTGAGCGTTTCTGAAAATATACTAAAATCCTGGGAAAGTACATTCATATGTGGGTGCAAGTAGAAGAGATTGACATCCGAGAGAAAAATCTGTTTATGGGATTCTTTGGTGGCCCTTTCCAAGTGTGTGTTGATGAAATATGGGTCGGAAATTAGAGAGAACCACAGTTTACAAACACACCTGAATCTTATGAGAGACTTTGCAGGAATTCTTGAGAGTATGTTTGTGAGAATATCACATGAGGAATGAATACACCCCTCGAATCTTTGATCTTTCATGCCTATTCTTCTTTCTTCCATCTATTCTTTCTCTTATTTTCTCCTCTCTTCTTTCTCTTATTTTCTCCTCTCTTCTTTCTTCTTATATAGTTTGTCAAAGAAAACCCTAGGAAGTTTTTAATAGATATTATGGTAAAACGAGATAGACGGCTTGTATTCTTACGGCATGAGCTTGTATCACATCCAAATCTCGGAGACGAAGATTAGCTACTGGCAGGTTGAGTAGCCATCTCGCTACTGAAGTGACGTCACCAACTTCTGTGGGCTCCACCATGATGTATGTGTTGTATCCACACCGTCCATCCATTTGGAGAGATCATTTTAGAGCATGAACTAAAGAATGAGACAGATCTAAAGCTCAAGTGGACCCCACCAAAGAAAACAGTGGAGACAGGGACGTGACCGTTGAAACCTTCCTAGGGCCCACCATGATGTTTATTTGAGATCCAACCTGTTCATAAGTTAACACAGACATGGGAGAAGGGAAAATTTAAATATCAGCTTGATCGAAAACTTCAGTAGCCCCAAGAAGTTTTTAACGGTAGGAGATCAATCCCCACTGTTTTCTTTGGTGAGGTCTACGTGAGCTTTGGATCTGCCTCATTCTTTGTCTTTGCCCTAAAATGATCTCTCCAAATGAATAAACGGTGTGGATACAGCACATAGATCATGGTGGGGGCCACATAAGTTGGTGACGTTAATGTTTTGCGTGGTCCTGAGAATTGAATCTGCTGCATTTTTTGGGCCCATGCCCTAAAATGTGATGGAGAAATAGATGGACGGCATGGATTTAAGATAAATACATCGATATGAGCCCCACAGTGTGGCACGCTATTTTCTGCTCCCTCTCATACGTATTTTTTTGGAAAATTTTACAAAGAAACTTCCTATCAAATAGGTTTTCTAAGTTCGCCGATTGCCTACCACCATGACCTAGCTAGAGACGGGCGGTCCTGGCAGGTGGTCAGTGCCACCCACCCTGATATGTGTGTTTTATCCAATCCGTTCATCCATTTTGAAATATCTTTTTAGGACATGAGCCCAAAAGGGTGGCAGATCGAAGTCTCAAGTGGACCAAACCATAGGACGCAGGAGCGACAATGATCCCACCGTTGAAACCTTCCTAGGGCCCACGGTGATGTTTATTTGTCATCCAACCTGTTCAAATGGTCACATAGAGCTGGATGAAGGGAAAAAAATAAATATCAGCCTAATCCACAGAGCCTCTAATAGGACCGGCCGTCTCTAACTAGGTCCTAATGGGGATAGTACCCAATCCCTGCCCGTTTTCAATAAGCTTTATTTTTATTTTTATTTTATTAGTTATGCTGCAATGTATAGGGCTGCACATTGATTCGGTCAATTCGGTTTTGGATGAAATTGAAATTGAATTGATCCAAAATTTTCAAAATTAAAATTGAAATTGAATTGATCTTAATTTTAAAATTTTGAATTGAAATTGAATTGACCCCATTTTTTTTGGAATTGATATAAGATTGAATTGATGGATTTTTCAATTTGATTCGATTCGATTTTTCACACATTCCAAATTGAAAAGCTATAGGTTTTGTAGTTTTGAATTTTATAGTACCTCAAATAGTTATATTAATAAAAATACTTCTAAAAACATATGCATAGTAACTAGTCCATATATGGTTTTGGAGTAAAATTTTAATGCGAACTTACCATCATGTGGATATAACACTTACATCATGGTGGGGCTCAAGGAACTTGGTGGGGGCAACACACCACCAAGGTCGGTGGCGTGTGGCACATGAGGCATTACGCTTTAGATGCTTAAGGGAGGGAGCAGATTAGGTGCGGCCTTGGTCTAATCTACGATAATGCGTCCTTATCGTGGGGCCCAACTTTATCCGTTTATTCTATATTCACAAGGTTCATCTATTTTTTAAGATCATTTTAAATCATGAGTCCAAAAAATGAAGAAGATCCAAATTTCAGGTGGACCATGCTATCAGAAATAGTGATGATTGAATGTTATACCATTAAAAACATCCTATGGCCCACCGTAACATTTACGTAATGCTTATTTTTTATTCAATGTGTTGATAAGTTACATAAATCTGGATGAAGTAAAAAAATAGAAATAAATAAAATAAATAAATAAAACTAGCTTGATCCAAAATTTAAGTGGCTCATTAATTGTCAATCACCATTGTTTCCTATGGTGTAGTCCACCTGAGAATTGTATTTGCTTCAGGTTTGAAATTGTATCCTATAATGATGTATAAAAATGGATGGGCGGATTGGATATAAAATTCATATGCCAAAGTGGGGCCCATGATAAGGATTACATTGTCTTGGGTGAGGCCAGAGCTGCACCTAATGCACTCCCAAGTAAATAGCATGTCATCCGATTGCAAGCAAAGGAATTTTTACTTACATAAAGATAGGTGGGCCTACTATAATGTTTATAAGAAATCCAACCTGTCCATTTATTTTGTCTAGTCATATTAGGATGTGAGAAAAAAAAAAAAGGTAGATTTAGAACTCAAGTGGGCCGGACGATAAGAAAAAGTGAGTAGGAAAATGCCTACTTTTGAAACTTTATTGGGGTCCACCGTTATTCTTATATGCCATCCATACCATTCTCAAGGTCATTCCTACTAGGATGATCTGAAAATGCAAAAATATTAGTTTATCAAAAACTTCTGTAGCCTCACAAATGTTCAATAGAGGACTTTCAATCCTCATTGTTTCCTGTTGTGCAGCCCACTTGAGTTTTGGATCTACCCCCATTTTTTTTCTCATGCCCTAACATGTCATGGAAAATGGATGGACGGTGTAGATGTCTCACAGCATGATGGGGGGCCCTAATTAGCTTCATATTACATTAAGCTTCTACCATAACTTCCAGAATTTTGAAAATTTATCATCCAACGGCTCAAGTGAAGACACCACTTGACCTTATGTTAAGGTTGCATGCGCTCAACCACATAGTACCATTTCCATATATATATATATATATATATATATATATATATATATATATATATATATATATATATATATATATAATTTGATCAATCAATTCAATTTGATACAGGTCAATTCGATTCGATTTATCAAAATCGAAAATTGAAATTGAATTGAAATTGAATTTTTTCTTTAAAAAAATTTGAATTGAATTGATCTTGGGGAATGATTCGATTCGATTGGATTTGTTCGATTCGATTCAATCGATAAATTGATCATAAATTGAATTGTGTGTAGCTCTAGCAATGCACGCACACTGTGAGTTACACAATCCACCCACCTGTGCAAATTAGTGTTTCCTCAACATCCAAACTTAAGACCTGCTGTTGAAAAGAGGTGGTGTCCTCCAGCTGGTCTGTTAATTTTAAGCTACCATGTTAATTTTAAGTAATTACCATTGGATTTCATTAAATTTCTTACCCAATCGACCTTGCAAGCAAAGAGGCCAGTGGATCAGGTAGGCTCCACCATAGGCTCCACCATGACATTTATGTGATATCTACCCAGCCACCAGGTGCAACATCTCATGTTAGGCTTAGGGCACACAAATAATCCCCATCTGTAATTCAGGTGAATAACATGATTGGAAAAGGCCTACAAGGCAACCCTCACCCTTTAAAACAGTTTTCCATGTGGTGACCCACCTAAATCAGTACTTATGAGCCTTATGTTTGAGGCCTAGTGGCACAGTCGTAGGCGGGACAAGGTCGATATCCGTCTCTCTCATTGGATAACTGATCTGAATCCACGGATCTATCGAGAATCCTCAATCGGTCTTCCTTGAAGAATCAAGGGGCACTCAAAGAACACGAGCAAATAGAGGAGAAACTCAGAGACTTTATTCAAAATAATCAATAATCCCTCAAACCAAGATCTAAGCAAGTTTAAATACGTCCTTAAACCCTAATTTACACAACCTAGGTGTCCTAATTGTATTAGGAAAGAAAATCAAAGCAAAATGAAAGAAAATTGTTCAAAATAGAAAGTTCGCGCGCATATTTATGCTACTGTCGAACGGTCGGTCGTGGCCACGGCTGATCGGAATTGATCCGAAACCGTCCAGAGAACTTTGACACTCCCTGAGGAATATTCAACCAGTCTTACGACCGGTCATTAGTGTGGCCGACCGGTCAGGCGACCTATCGCAATCGACCCAAAACAGTCCAAAGAGTTGGGCTGGCCGGTTCTGGATGAATATTTAGCCAGTCTCTAGACCAGTCAAGTAGGGCGGTCGCCCGGTCGAATAATCGGTCGTCAAGCATTTTTTTTCTCCTGTTTGTTAGCATGCAATTCCTTCCTTGGGGCCTTCCGCAAGTCCTTTCGTTGGTCCATCTTCATCGTTGATCAGGGGGGTCACCTCACTACATCAGTCTCCCCCACTTGAAAGAAACTTGACCTTGAGTTTTGATTCATCTTTGCTCCAGGATCCCGCTCTTTGACTTCACAGGGCATGTCGTAGTGGTCCTCGCTTGTGAAACATGAAGCGTGCATCTTCCTGGGCTTTATCTTGTTCCCAGCTCAACTCCTCGCACTGTAAGGAGAGATTGACCCTCCACCTTAGAGGCCTTGGGGATCTCCTTCGGAGTCTTAGGAGTGAGAACAATCTTCATCCCGTCTTTGACGAAGGTAATGGTGTTGTCTCGTCCACAATGAGTAACGTCTCGATCAAATTGCCATAGGTGCCCAAGTATCATGTGACAAGCGTTCATGTCTACTACGTCACACAAAACTTGGTCCTCGTATGTCTCTCCTATTGAAAAGGATTCGAGGCACCATTCCTTAGCCGCTGCCACACTACCTATCTGAATCCACCCTATCATGTATGGAGATGGATGTTGAGTAGTTTCAAGCTTCATTTTATCTACTATCATCTATGACACAATGTTTTCACAACTTCCACCATCAATGATAACATCACAGACCCGTCCTCCCACTATGTAATTCGTGCAGAAGAAATTGTGCCTCTAGGGGTTAGTGCTCATCTCAAACGTGTAGACCTTTCTCTACATGACTAGGGATATGCCTTGATCTCCAAAAAGCCACTCAATACCATCCTCGTCATTCTCAACTTGTTCAATGTCTGTCACCTCTAGGTCAGCCAGAGTTTCTTCTTCTATGATGGCCAAATTAGCCGTTGGCCTCTTTAGGCATGTGTTTGAAAGATGGCTTGACTGTCCACACTTGAAACACTGATCAGGCCAAGGCCAATCGTATGGGTTGGGAGCTATTGTTGGTCCTGGCACCGTTATGGAATGTTAGGTCTTGTCGAACCAGTCCCTTGTATACGGGTTGCAACCGTAGGGGGCCTAGAAGGTCCAACCGCAACCTCATTCCCCTTAGGGATGAATCCAGGGTAGGATCCATCGTAGGGGCATGAGTCAACGAAGAGGGATGCGCAACAATTCTAGTGAGTTAAACTTCTGCATGTTTAACATACTGCAAGACATCTTCCATGGTTCAAACCGAAAGCATTTGGACACGATCTTAGATATTGGTTCTCAAGCCACCAATAAATCTCACGACCTTCTGAGCATCGATCTCTAATAGGTCATTATGTGTTGCCAACCTATTAAATTCAACTACGTACTCATCCACGGATCGATTTCCTTGATGGCAGTTTTGATATTGCTGAAACAAAACTCACTCGTAATCTCAAGGGAGAAATCACAACCGAAGAAGTTATCGCATCCAAGGCCACGACCGGATGGGCAATTTGTTCTGCCGGGTTCGAGAAATTTATAACTGGTCCCACCATGCGGAGGCACCTGATTTCAACTTGTAAGGCACAAGTTTCACCTTCTTCTCCTTCGGGACATTCATGTAATTGAGAAAGTTTTCAACTTCTGCCAACCAATTCAAAAACTCCTTTATATGCAACAGGCCATTAAAGGTGGGGAGTTCTACCTTACCTCTGTAATCAAGTTCAGTGTGAGTACTGCGACCATTCTCATACACACGATGTTGTGTGAAGAGATCTTCCACATCCTCATCGCTGCCATCGAAACCCACCATATTACACCGACGGTTAACGACTGAAGGAATTGGATGGAATATTAGATTATTCCGAACTACTGCTACAGGTGGTTGTGTGCCACCCTGAACTTGACACGGGTATAGAGACGCAGCGATCTGCTCGAGAGACGCTTGCAGCCCTTACATAAACATCTCGAACGATCTTTATAGAGCCTTCATCTTCTCCACAAGGTATTGTATCCCCTGATCACTGTCAGCAGGCTTGTTGTTGTGATCTTCACTAGATGTCATGTTACCGAGGTTGTTCCTCGCTCTGATACCAATTTAGCACAGCCGTAGGCGAGACGAGATCGATCATCGACTCTCTCGTTGGATAAATGATCCAAATCCAGTGATCTATCGGGAATCCTCAACCGATCTTCCTTGAAGAATCAAGGGGCACTCGAAGAACACGAGCAAATAGAGTAAAAACTCAGAGACTTTATTCAAAATAATCAATAATCCCTCAAAATGAGATCTAAGCAAGTTTAAATACGTCCTCAAACCTTAATCTACACAACCTGGGTGTCCTAATAGTATTAGGAAGGAAATCAAAGCAAAATGAAAGAAAACTGTTCAAAATAGAAACTTTGCACGTGTATATGCGCTAGTGCCGACCTGTTGACAGTGGCCACAACCGATCGGAATTGATTCGAAACATTCCAAATAGTTTTAACATTCCCTAAGGAATATTCGACTGATTTGATGACGGGTCGTTAGTGTGGCCGACCGGTTGGGCGACTGGTCACGATTGACCTAAAACAGTCCAGAGAGTTGGACTGGTTCTGGATGAATATTCGGCTGGTCTCCGGACAGGTCTAGCAAGATAAATGATCGATCATCAAGCATTTTTTCTCTTGTTTGTTAGCGTGTGATTCCTTCCTTGGGGCCTTTCACAGGTCCTTCTATTGGTCCATCTTCATCGTTGATCAGGGAGTCACCTCACTACATCACCTAGGTATAAATTTTGATGTGTTACCTAATGGTTAGACTGGATTTCATGGTGGGCATTGTAAAAATCAAAATTGGATGTCTCTGCCAACTTCTTGAGTGTCTTCCACGTGATTAAGAAGAAAACCACTCTTTTTTTACCCTGAGACTAATGTGAGATCACATATCTAACGATCAAAATGGATTTCACATGCTCATCACAATGGGCCTTACAAATACACTAAGGTTACATCTCTTGGTTTCTTACGGGTCCATCTCGACATAGATGTGAGAATCACTCTGACATCTCGTCCCATCATATCTTTTAAATTTAGTACTTCGAAGCCTTGAGGTACCATTACATTGGAAAATGGATAGAGATCCCTAAACTTGGTGGATGGGAGATCTACCCTACGCTGCTTTTGCAATTTTCTCTTCATTTGTCGCATTTTCTCTCGGAGTTTCTCAATGTAAGAAGG
This sequence comes from Liriodendron chinense, assembly GCA_003013855.2. NCBI lineage: Eukaryota > Viridiplantae > Streptophyta > Magnoliopsida > Magnoliales > Magnoliaceae > Liriodendron > Liriodendron chinense. The sequence goes on along the minus strand of PVNU02002053.1, from coordinate 7,655 downwards.
ACCAAATGAGGGGGGATCTTGCCCCTTGTCTATCTTAAATTGATCCCCTTTCATAATAATTTGTTGCGTTGATTCTCCTATGACTCCTGCTTGGAGGAGGTTGGACCTGGTGACTGCCTTTATTATAGGGAGTTTGTTGGATTAGGATTAGGAAAGGAGACTGCGAAGAGACGTTGTTTGGAGGATATTGATATTGACTAGAATTTTAATTTGGGATAGGATTTTGGAATTGATTGGGAGTTCTGGTTGTGGGATCTGACTGGAAATGACTCCCGTTTGCAGGAGGATACTGGAAGAAATGTCCTGAGGTCGAGGGTTGTTTTGATTGAAGGCCTCCATTAGGAGGGTATCAGAAGAACTGTATGAATCCTGATGGTTGTGGTTGAACTGAACTGGAGGCCAGAGAAAGTGTGAAAGCTGATGGTTGTTGTTGTTGAACTGGACTAGCCTAAATCTTGACTATCAGAACTGGCGCACTTTTGCTTTATATAAATTGTAGAAGTTGTTCTTGCAAGGTCTTCATATTCAGTCGGATATGGCTGAGAAGGAGAGGCCTTAGGCATTTCGAGGGCAGAGAAGGAGGGAGACATGACCATTTTGTATTGGGCTGCGATAGGGAAGGTTTTCTCTAAAACACCCGCGTGCAATGGTTCTAGATTTCTTTTGTTTAGGTTTTTAAATTGGAATGAATGCTACATGCAAATGCAAGCACGCAAGAATTGTTAACCCTCGAGAATTTGTAAGATCCTATTTTTCAAGTCGGGTTTGGCTAGTGGCTAATTATCCCTAGGTGGAGTCGTCATTTTGTGGACAGCGGACTTGTAGCCTTATCCACGGGTTTGGCCTCTTTTTAGTGCTTTTTAGGGCGTGTAATAATGCGTGTGATAGATGTTTGATTAGACTAGAGTCGTCACTAGCCAGTTACATACTTTAAATCTACAGCTAGTTAGACCATGTAGAAATCCATATATAGGACTTAGGATCCAAAGATCTTAAGTCCTAAGATGACTCCTTGATTTGTGACTGAAGATTCGAGATAAGGACCACGGTTACAAAATGTGAAGGTGTTAGGAACCCACTCTGCCCGTATAAGAGTACAGTCTCTCCTTCACAAGATTATAGTAATTTCTAAAGGTTAAGGTTAGTTCCTATGAACTATTATAAAGTAATGTTTGTATGAGGTCTGAAAAAGGAGTGTGTAAACAAACCTGAGAGAAAATACTTAGTAAAACGCATAGACACCAACTCGAAGCCACCACTAGCATCTCCAATTTGCATCCTAAACAAACCTGAAAAAGGAGTGAGGCAGAAAACACCGACATCTACTAGTGGCATGGAGTGAGGCAGAAAACCAGCATGCCACCTCTCCCATCTCGACCAGAGCAGGGGGGGCTGGATACTTTTTGGAAGATGGCATGGCAGTTGCACAGCGAAACTTTTGAACACTTCAGGACTGATCTGCTAAAGGATCTGGGCTCCTATAACAGCACTACGGAGGTCGCTTGGCTCTGAATTGAAGCAAAAAAAAGCGCCCCACTAATAGCACACAGCATCACACCGGGAGCTAATTAGGTGTTACCCCGGGAACAACTTAGTGGGTGTTACCCTTACTGTATGGCCCACATGGATGATATTTTGTATATCCACGCCGTTCATATGTTTCTCCAGGACCATTTTAGATGGGGTTCCAAAAATTATGCATTTCCAAATCTCAAGTGGACCAGACCACTGGAAACAGTGTGATTAAGTGCTCCACCATAAAAATAAAAAAATAAAAAATTGTAAAGAGTCCATCGTCAGGTTTTGGTAATTTTTATTTGCAATCCAATCTGTTGATAATCTCAATAAGATCTGGATTAAGGGAAAATATAAATATCAGCTTGATACAAATATTTTTTGGCCCACAAAAAGTTTTTAATGTTTATTTATCACTGTTTCTAGTGGTATGGTCCACCTGAGATTCGTATATTATTAGGATTTGGGATCACATCATAAAATTATATGTAAAAACATATGGACGGCGTAGATATGGTCCCCACATGGTTCGGGTAACACCCACTAAGCTGATCCCAGGGTAACAGCTAATCCGCTGTCGCATCACACCAAAGCAGATAACACCAAAGGATGTGGCAGAACAGAGCAGAGGAAAAAACAGAGCACCTAGCAGACTCCCTACCATTGGGAGGGGAGAGAACTAGGGGGCTGTCCTACAGGCTGAGCATGGGAGTATACTCCCATATGCTGAATTCCAGCAGCAGGCAATAGACACTCCATGCCACACCTAGCTGAGGAGGCATATACAGCACATGAGATTCTGTTAGCCCATATCCAGCGACATTGCTCACTGCCAATGATCCAATGGCTAGAACTCAAACCAGTTTGATCAAAACCAATGATCTATGGTGGCTCATTAAATAATAAATAATTTCCTTACATTTTTATTTTTAAAGAATAATACTTCAAGCCATATTGATGCATTCAATGTAAAGCCAAAACAAGTAATATTGATGAGAATGTAGATATATAATCAAGCAAAAATTGGGAAAATTGGAGAGGCATTGTCACACGGACCAAGCCTTCAATGTAGCAATTCATCTTTTTCTTCTTTATAAAAAAACCATCAATTAAAATTGCTCAAGTAAATCAGGCTAATTTCTATATTTTCGATGGTCCACTGAAAGACAGTCATCTTTATATGGAAAAATCCCTTGGATTCATAATTAAGCAAGAATAAGTAAAATTATAAAAGAACTAATTGCATCGAAATATCAAGATAATGAAAGAATGCAGAGCAACGCTTTCAATGTGTACACTGCAATTCCGGAGTAATCCTGTCCACCCATAAATCTGCGTGAAATATTCACTATGTAAATCATAGTAATACAACCTGCCGTCTTCAGCCAATAAGATTTTCCCATTCCGAATGCTAATGGGAAAGGCAAAATTCCTACTTGTAGGCAACTACCCATGAATAGGATCCAAGTCGATTAGATATATTTTGACCCAGACATAGAGGTGTACACGAGCCCAGCCAAACCGAGCTTTGCAGAGTTCCGTTTGGTTTGGTCAGTGGGCGACGTGGGCTCGAGCTTGGCTCAACTTGGTCCTCGAGCCCAACTAGCAGGCTTGGCTTGGCTTAGTTTGGTCAAGCTTTCAAGCCGAATTCGAGCCTGTTTGAGCCTATTCGAGCTTCAAGCTCTTGAGCTTAAATTCAAGCCGAGCTTTCGAGTCACTATCGAGCTTAGGCATTTGATTTGAATCAAGCTTGGGCTTTCGAGGTTGGGAGGGTCGGACAGGGGAGGCCGTCAGCTAAGGAAGGTCGACAATCGGACAAGGGTGATCATCGACCAGAAGGAGGTCAAACGACAAGCGAAAGAGAGAGAGAGGAGATGAGAAGAGAGAAGATGAGAGAGAGAGAGAGAGAGAGAGAGAGAGTTCAAAGGGTCGTGGTCCTCATGACGGCCGAATGACCCAAAGGCAGTCAAGCTACGATGGACAAGGGCGACTAAGGTTTGAGGGAAACGAGCAAGAAAGAAGGGGTTCTAAGAAAGAGAAGTGGCAGCATGCTTGATTGAAAAAAATTTAGACTTTTAGAGTTTTATTTTTATTTATTTTAAAGTTATATATATTATATAATAATATTAATATATAATATATTTTAAATATCGAGCCTATACACGAGCTAAGTCGAATCGAGCCTAGTTCGAGCCGAACTGAGCCTGGTTCGAGTAGAGCTGAATCGAGCTCAAGCCAAGCTCGAGCTTGGTTTGAATTTTCAACGAGCATATAAAATAGGCTCGGCTTGGCTTGTTCAACCCCATGAGCTGAGCCGAGCCAAGCTTTTTTGAGCTGAGCGAGCTTTTCGAGCGGGCTCGGTTTGTGTACAGCTCTACCCAGACGTGCTTGTTGGAGTCCTTTAGAAACCACAAGTTCATGTACCTCAAATCATATTCTTCGTGGCCCGCCACACAGAGGTCCCCAGCCAACTCAGCCAGCGCTAAATCAGAATTTAAACCAGACTTTCGTCAAGGAATTGTACAAGGAATTATGCTGAATTTCTCATCTCCAATGGCGAATGAAAGCACAACTAGAGATTCATCCTCGTTGTTGAGCATGGCCATCCAATACATGGTTCCATTAAAAAACACAGTAGTATTCATGTTGTAATAATGTCAAATGCATGAAATAGGGCCCACTCCCTTCACCTGTCTCCATGATGTAGATCCCAGAGTAAAGACTTCACATTCTACTCGTAGAGATGCATCAATCTTACCACTTATATTCATTACTGGAGTGATGAAACCCTAAAGTACAAAGGTGGTGGAAGACTTCTTTTGTGAAACCCACGTCGGGAAGAGTTATAAATTCTTTGGTTGTAGGATTACAGACATGAACATTGCATTAGTTATAGAGGACGATCAGACCATTGCAAGAATGGGAAATTCGTAAGGTGTTTAGGGTTGTTGTTGACATGTACTTTGATAACCAACTCTTTTGAATGTAAGATAGGTGGAGTGTTTCTGAAAATATAGTAAGATGAAGGGATAGCTTGTTTGGGAGAGGGCGCCAGTTGATGAGATTGCAATCGAAGAGAAAAATATCATTATGGGATTGTTTGGTGGAAGTGTGCTTTGATGAAACAAGAATCGGAGATTAAGAAAACCATTAAATACGCTCTCGAGAGTCTTTGCTCGAATTCTCCTGAAATCTTTGATCTTTCATACCTTCTTCTTCTTTCTTCTTTTTAAAAGGACGCGGATGTCCCGGGAAAGCCCCTTTGGCATGAAGTTATATGCTCTGGGATTGTAGGTGGGGCCCACAGTGATGTTTCTGAAAAATCTACCCGGTCCATCCGTTTTTCCAGATAAAACTAAGACAAGAGACCAAAATTCAAGTGGACCCAAAACTTAAGTGGGCCGCACGAGAGGAACAGTGGGGATTAAATGACCACCGTTTAAACATTCGTATGGCCACAAAAGTTCCTTATCAGCCTATTTTTTATGTTTTCACTTCATCACAGTGGGGAATGACCTAATAAACGGTTTGGATGGAATATAAAAATAAAGGTGGGTTTCAATGGTAGGAAACTCTTTTCCCTGTTTTCCCTCTCTTGTCGCAGCCTTGAATTTTCGATCCAACTTTATTTTTAGTCTCGTATCTCAAAATGATCTGAAAAAACGGATGGACGGGGTGGATGTTTCAGAAACGTCACGGTGGGCCCCACCTAGCATCCCAGCGCAAGAGTGCTTTCCATTTTTTTTTTTTAGTTCTAATAGAAGCTAATTATTTTACAGGACGCGGATTTGCCCTGCGTACGGCCTCTCTCATGAACTTCCTGCGACAGAAGCTGTATGTGGCCCACCGATGATGTTTCTGAGAGATCTACTCCGTCCATACGTTTGTCTTTTCATTTTAGTAGGTGAGCCCAAAAATGACACAGATAGAAGACTCAATTGGGCCACACAAAGGAAACAGTGAGGATTGAACTTCCACCATTGAAACAATCGTGGGGCAACAAAAGTGTTGGATAGGCTAATCTTTCTTTTTTTTCAGTTCACCCAGTAGGAATAACCTTATGAACGGTCTGGATGACATATAAACATCACAGTGGGCTCCACCCTTGAAGGCAATCCGGAACGCGGATTGCGTCCTTCCTCAATATGGACGCAAAGCGTCCATGCTGATCTCTTGAGGGGCCCACCCGTGAATGCATCCGTTTATCCACACCGTCCATCCCTCTTCCAAGATCATTTTAAGGTATGAGACTAAGAACTAAGCATATCCAACGCTCAAATGGACCACACCAGAAATGATTCTTGCATTTAATGCTTGGTACAGTTAATGCAATCAAGCTCACTGTTTGGTGTGGTACATCTGATCGTAGGATCTGTCTCATTCTTAGTCTCACGCCTTAAAATAATTTTAGAAAAGGAATGGAGATAAACTAATACATGAAGGACGTAATCCGCGTCCGGTTTCACTGGGGAGCGGTGAGACCCCGGATCCATCGAGGTGTGGGACCCCTGACTGTAGGGCTCACAATGATGCATGTGTTTTAAATCCACACTGTCCAACAATTTTGAAAGCTCATTCTAGGGTACGGTCACAAAAATGAAGCTGACTCAAATCTTAGGTGGACCACACCACAGAAACAGCCATGATTGAATATCTACAATTAAAAACTTCATGGATTCCACTGGAATGTTTATTTGCCATCCAATCGGTTGATAGCGTCACAAACACATAAATGAAGAGACTACATAAATCTCATCTTGATCCAAAGATTTTGTGGCCTACAGAAAGTTTTTAATGGTCAATCACCACTGTTTCCTGCACTATGACCCATCTAGGATTTGGATCTACTTCATTTTTTGGATCATGCCCTTAAATGAACTTTTAATACGTATGGACGGCATGGATGTAATCACATGCATCACATTATTTAAAACAGATGAATCGGTCAGAAAACTTGAGCGCAGAATTCAAAGCCGTACGTTCATGCTGCAATATAGCCCTACGTTTCGGATGCTCTCCTTCTTTTTCTGGAGACTTCTTAAAAGGACCCACTTGTGAACCGCTTTCATCCCGGAATGGAGAGTCGGATTGCGTCCTGCCTCATTATACCGAGCAGTGGAGAGGCCCACCGTGATGTATCTGTTTATCCACTCCGTCCATCCATTTTATAAGATCATACTAGTATGAGGTCCAAAAAGGAGGTAGATCCAACACTCAAGTGGGAAATAGTGAGCTGAACCTGGTGATGTCATCACCACAATATCGCTACTGTAGTGATGAGTCATCAGACTCAGCTCACTGGTTGGTGTGGCCCACTTCAGCGTTGGATCTACCTCCCTTTTAGAGTCATACCTTAAAATGATCTTATAAAATGGATGTACAGGGTTGATAAACAGATACATCACGGTGGGCCCCTCCACAGCTCGGAAGCTTTCAGGAAGGACGCAATCGGAATGGGTCCGCTGCCGGAAGTTCCTGTACGTGGAGGACACGGATTAGCTAGTTACAGGTTGAGTAGCCATACTGGCTACTGAACTGACGTCACAATAATTTTTGAGCCCATAATGTATGTGTTTTATCCACACCGTCCATCCATTTGGATGGATTATTTTAGGGAATGAGCCAAAGAATGACTCAGATCCAAAGCTTGAATGATCCCCACCATAGAAAACAGTGGAGATTAAACGCTTACCATTAAAAACTTCTATAGTTCACAGAAGTTTTCGTATTTGTGTTTTCCCCAAGTTAATTTCTTTGTTAACTTATGAACATGTTGGTCTCAAATAAACATCACGGTAGATCCTAGGAACGTTTCAACGGTGGGCGTCACACTCCCCACTGTTTTCTATGATAAGGTCCACTCGAGATTTGCATCTGCCTCATTCTTTGGATCATACCCTAAAATGATATCTCCAAATGGATGGACGGTGTGGATACACCAAATACATCATGTTGGGGCCACAAAACATGGTGACATCACTTCAGTAGCGAGTTTGGCGACTCAACCTGTTAGAATCTCATCGGCATCCGTACGTGGAAGCTATGTGGGGCCATCTATCCGTCCATCAGTTTTTACGGATCACAAAATTACGTGATCAGAAAACTGAGGCAGATCCAAAACCCACGAGTGGACCACACAA